>JAFEMH010005983.1:0-140639 GCA_022495995.1 Adenophora triphylla var. japonica
TGTCTACTGCGCATATCTTTATGTCTTCCCCTTAACATATCTCTCGGATAATGTGGAAAGCGTCGAAGCATGTGTTTGGATCTCTGGTGTGACCTTGGATTCCTTTGCTTGTGCAATGGCACCACATTGTTGTCATAGTAAATAGGTTCAATGTTAGGATCTCTCGATGCTTGGAACGACTTCAAATCACTAATGAACTTTTTGATCCAAACGACTTCCTTAGCTGCATCGAGATGCCTCCTATGCACTCGCCTTCGGTTGTAGGAATCGGCGACGGTACTTTGCTTGGAACTTTTCCAACTCACGGTGCCTCCATTCAGCATAAACAAAAATCCGAGACTGTTATCTGAAATCCCATCACTTGTCGGTTTGGAAGCTAGCATCTCAGGTAGCCTTTCACTTTACAAGATCTTCTTCCATTTCCTCCAAAGACTCAAGCAATACATCCTTAGTTTCTTACGCAAGTACTTAAGGATATTCTTGGATGCTATCCAATGTGGTTTGCTTAGGGATCCGATTGGTACCTACTCAAGTCATGCTTCAGGAGCACACGAGACATCGGGTCTAGTACATAACATAAAGCATACATGATAGACCCAATTGCCGAAGCATATGGAATACCATTCATTCTCTTTCGCCCATCATTAAGTCTTAGGACTTTGATTCTTGCTAAGAGATACTACCATGCTTAACATTGGCAAAGATTCCTCTTTTAGAATTTTCCATTTGGAATCTTCTAAGAACCTTTGTCAATGTAAGTACTTTGATTTAAACCAATCATCCTCTTGGATCTATCTCTATAGATCTTGATACGAAAAGGATATATGCGGCTTCGCTCATATCTTTCATTGAAAAGCACTTTCCCAACCAAGACTTGACGGTCGTAGTACAGGGAATGTCATTGGCTCCAATGAGATAAGATAGTCGTCGACATATGTCAACACTAAAAATAGTGCTACTTTCTCCCAGTAATTTTCTTGTATACACGAGGTTCATCTTCGTTTTTGATAAAGCCAAACTCTTTGATTAGCTTCATCAAAACGTAGAGATTCCAACTTCCTAGAAAGCTTGCTTCAATCCAAAAAATGGATTTCTGCAATTTACACACCTTGTTAGAATTTTCCTAGGATCGAGCAAAACCTTTAGGTTGTATCATGTAACATACATCCTCGGGTAACTTCCAATTAAAGGGAAATCTGTTTGACTATCCATTTGCCATATCTCATGAGTCATAATATGCGGTCACATTTATGGCAATTAAAATTCTAATAGACTTAAGCATAGCTACGGTGTGAAAAGGTTTCAGTGCATAGTCGATGCCATGCGAATCTGCCTATATCCCGCTCAGCCACAAGCCTAGCTTTATAGGTGCGCACCTTCAGTCCATTAATAGGTCTTCTTTCTTGAGAGACCCATTTCGCACTTAATGGTTTTTACACCTTCGGGTGGATCAATCCAAGTTCCAAACGATTGATTATCGGCCATGGATTGTAATTCGGACTTCACTTGGCTTCTTGCCATTTTTCCAAATCGAGAGCGGACATCGCCTCTTGATAGCAAGTAGGTTTCATCAGGTTTTCGATTAACTCCACTTTAAATCACTTTCCGTAACGAGAAATCCATATCTCTCGGGTTCCCGGATCGTAATTTCTACCACTTACGGCAAAGAATCCATGCATCTTAAGCTACCTGTTCCACAAATTCTTGTGAACTTGGTTAAGATCTCTACCATAGGTTCAACGTTGTTTTTGGGTTTCTCGAATTTCTTCGAGATCTATTTTTTTACTCCCAGCTGGTTCCTTTGCGAAGAAACTCCTTTTCTTTAGAAAGTACCATTTTGAGCAACAAAACACTTTGTTCTCATTTCGGTTGTAGAAATGAGGTATCCTTTGGTTTCCTTAGGATAACCCACGAAAACACATTTATCGATTTAGGTGCTAGCTTGTTGGGAAGTTAACTTCTTGACATATGCATCACAACCTTCAAATCATCATGAAAGACAAACTTGGTTTTCTTTTCCATGCCACATCTCCATATTTTGGGTCTTTTCAACCGATTTGGTAGAAACTCTGTTTATAGGTGAAAACATCGGTTTCTAGTGCATGTCCCTTAAAAGGATAAAGGAAGCTCAACTTGACTCATCATAGAACGAACCATATCCACGGCAAAGAAGTTTCTATTCACTCCTTTCGGTTTCACACCATTCCATTGTGGTGTTCCGGGCAGAGAAAGGAGGTTTGCGGAAACGATTCCACAACTCTTAAGATGACTATCAAATTCTTGGCTTGTCAAATATTTGCCACCTCGATCGGATCGAAGTACTTTAATAGTTTTGCCCAAGTTGGTTTTGCACCTCATTTTGAAATATTCGAAATATCTTTCAAATGATTCACTTTTATGTTTCATTAGATAAACATATCCAAATCTACTATAATCATCGGTGAATGTTATGAAGTAATCAAATCCTCCCCTAGCATCGCTTACTTCATAGGCCCACATACATCGGTATGTATGAGTCCTAATAAATCGCCCGCCCTTTCACCGGTTTTGGTAAATGGGTCCTTGGTCATCTTGCCAAGTAAACAAGATTCCGCATGTCTCATAAAGATTCCTTAATCATGTGAGTCTAAAGAATCCATCTTTGTGGAGTTTAGAAATGCGTTTTCTCGTTTATATGGCCAAGATGACAATGCCATAAGTAAGTGTGGTTTACATCATTGGGTTTAGATCTCTTGTTAATGTTATAGACATCATTATCACGATTTTTTCAACATCAATGGTAAATAGGTAAAGCTGCCATTGAATGAAACAAAGAAGGTACAATAATGCATATGACTCTTGTAGAATGGGAAAACTTCTTATCACATATAAGAAAATTAAAACCTTCATTATCCAAACATGAGGAAATCGAAATAATATTCCTACTTCCAGAAAGCCGGGAGATGTAATAACAATTGTTTTCAAAAAAGTATTAGTTCCCTTCCGGTAAAGTAACTTCATAAGTTCCTACAGCTAATGCAGCAACTCTTGCTCCATTCCCCACACGTAGGTCCACTTCACCTTCCTCAAGCATCCTTCTATTCTTTAGACCCTGCACATTTAAACAAATGTGAGTTCCACATCCGGTATCCAATACCCAAGAACTAGAAGTAGATAGGAATATATCTATAACAAAGATACCTGAAGTCGAAGCAACTCCTTTGCTCTTCTTCAGTGCTTCCTTGTATTTTGTGCAGTTTCTCCTCCAATGTCCAATCTCATTGCAATGGAAGCAGACTGCGTCCTCTTGGGACTTGGGCTTAGCCTCTTTAGGCTTGGCAGCCTCTTTGGGTTTGGCAACATTTGCCTTAGGATTAGAAACTTTTGCCTTTCCCTTACCCTTGAAACCCTTCCCCTTGTTAACCATTAGCACTTGGTCGGTTTTCTTCTCGACAATATTAGTTTTCGCAGTGTTCAACATTTGAACTAACTCGGAAAGGTTTTTATTCATTTCCACCCATGTTATAGTGCATTATGAAATTACTAAAACTTTTGGGTAATGAATTCAATATTATGTCGGTAGCCAACTCTTGGCTAATTGGAAAACCGAGCCTTTCAAGATGCTCAATGTGGCCATTCAACTTAAGAGCATGGGGACCAACAACTTGTCCTTCACTCATCTTGCATGAGGTCAAGACCTTAACTGTGTTGTACCTTTCTTGCCTAGCTTGTACTTGGAACATTTTCATCAGTCGATTGTTTAGATCAACTGTCCCCAAGTGCTCAAGATCCTTCTGAAGGTTCTTGCACATGGCAAAGAGCATGAGGCAGCCAACATCAGTAGAATCACGCTTGTGCTTCAGATATTGGTCCCTCACTGCCCTAGTAGCATTGGCAGCAGGTTCAGGTGGAATAGGTTCCTCGAGAACGTACAGTTTTTCCTCTTGCCTGAGAACAATTCTCACGCTACGGATCCAATCCATATAGTTTGTACCATTCTCTTCCAACTTCTCCTTCTCAAGGAGAGATCGCGATGACGGTGATTATTGTTTGATGCCATTTATTCTACAAAAGATATACATAAAATATGAACACATATAAGTAAACATATCGTATGAGAAGTATAATGCATTTACATAAAATGCTCCCACTAAATTATACACCTTCCAATGGAAATAAGCATAATATACATTTAATGGGCTAAGATCCAACTTTAATTTAATTTCATGTTTGCTATGGCAAACCGCTCAAAACTAAATTAATTAGGTAGAAACATCAATCATATCACATATATGACTCTTAGATCTTTTATGAGATTTATTCAAGACATCATATGTCTAGACATATTTTAATCTCATCTTATGCCTTGGGTCCAAAACCATTTTGATAACTCAATTAAGTTCATTCACTTTAAACGTATAGGAACCACCATTTCCTCATCTTGCTTGCATTCGAATAGAATCAAAGCACCTTGCTATGCAAGCCCACCCAAAACTATCCGAATGGTCTCAAGTGTTTTAATCATGAATTGACATAAAGAACTTAAAAGTTAAATGAAGGTTCTTTTAAAAGTAGATTATAAGCATATCAGTAAAGATATTCATAATTGTGCACCAGGTAAGTTCCCAAGAAGATAGGTGAGCCACAAGGACTACTTAAGTACCAAATCTCTCCTTCGACAGAACTTTCCTAGACATGCACAATCAGAAATCAGCTCTGATTTGGCAACATAATCACTACCTTTTATAAACAATCAGTTTCCTTTTAAATTTCGCGTAAAATGACTTGTTTCTCATAAACAATCATAAAACCAAAATTTTAATGTTTCAATCTAGACATTCAGGAAATTGCAATATATTGTTTCAACTAAACATCTAAAATTCTTAACATTTAAGAACACATAAATCATGCATCGCAACAATTAATAAAATCATATTTTAATTAACTAAGCATGCATTAACAATGAATTAATCTAGCATAGCCCTATAAACTTAATTCCCAGAAATTAATAGCATCCAGATTAATAAATAAACATATTAGATTGAACACATTCACAGATTAACTAGATTGTTCAACAAGCTGATTACGCCTTGATTGGAGCTAGATTTGTCGCGTGGACGCGAGAGACTCCCTTTTGATCCCGATGCCATTCGCACGACTTGGGAGCCAATCGAGCCATGATCCGTCATGTGACATAGACCTACTATGTCGCGTGACACCATGAAGCCGAGATGCGAGATTTGCAGAATTCAATCAATTCTAAATCACGAGCAATTAAATCATGCAAACGACTTACTGTAACGATTTAATTCAATATCAATAGAACACGATTTAAGCATATTGTTTCAAAAACAATTAATCTATCGCATACATAACATGCAAAAGAACATATAAACAATTTATATTACTTTTCTAGCATGTTAATTCAAACTTAATGGTACGAACGGGGCTCTAATACCACTGATGGATTGTACGGGTCCATGCATAGCGGAATTAAGCATCAAATAACATAAAACCCAAGAGCCTAGGATCCGTTCTATACAATTAACTTGAAAACTATGAGATAGATATAACCAACCTTGAATGCTTTCCGTTCTTGAGCTATTGAATGATTTAATAATGTGATTTTGAATCACAAACTTCGTTCTTCGGATTGCTTGAACTCTAGGCCTTGATCGATGAACGAGCGAATACCCTCTTTCGGTATCCACACCTTTGAATGAATCCAAGAACAATTTCTTGACAATTATACTAATTATTCTCTTAATAATTAGGGACGGTGATTATTATAAACAAATATACAAAACATATATAATAATCAAATGATAAACATCTCATATAATAATAAATAATGTCAACACATAAATCTATCAATCATAGGCCTAGGACATAACACTAACAGTACTAGCCGTGGAAATTTAAATTATAGTTTGTAACCGTTAATCCTTTATTTTGGGGGACAAATTTATATTATTTAAATATATTATGATATTCGGAAATTCGGGCTGTTACAGTTGGTATCAAAGCAGTGGGATTAGAACTTGAAAGGGTAAGAACTCTGATATTGAATAGCTTTAAGTATTGGAATATCACATGTGCAAAAGTTTTTAAGAAAATTTCCATTAAAAGATATATTGGAGACTTAAGGGATGTTTTTTTTTTAAAACTAAAAATTCCTTATGGCATTATTTTTTTTTGTGGTTGGAACTAAAAAGGGTTAAAATTTTCATCTTTTGCTAGGAAGCAGGATGAGAACCTACCAAACTGCTAGGAAGACTACGAATGGAAAAGCACATTGGTTATCCACAAGGATTCCAAGGAGCGAGTTCCTAAGAAAGAGGGAGGAAGTTGAAAAATATGAAAACATGTACTTGAGAGAGAAGGCAGATAACATAACTATGGGAGGAAGGTTGGAAGCTACAGAAGAGCTGTTGGAACAAGCGTTAACTAAGATTCAATCTCTCCAACAGCAGCTAGAGGAAGTTCAAGGAACTTGCCTTCTAAATCATTGTAATTCTTAAATCACAAAAACTGCAGACACTTGAGATCGTACTTCAAGTGTATAATTCAACTTGTAAACACTTAAGACCGTACTTTAAGTGTATACTCTTTGTATTTGCTTAGTAAGAAGCAAATCCCTAATTGACTGTACTAATTAGGAAGAGGAAGTTCAAGGAACTTGCCTTCTAAATCATTGTAATTCTTAAAGCGACCTAGATTATACACTACCAGAAAAACAGGAAATTTTCGTCGCTAAAGCCAAATTTCCGTCGCTAAAATTAAACACCGACGGAAAAATTCCGTCGGTGGTCCGCCGCTATCATCCCGCCGCTGTGTTTCGACGGCTCAAATTCTGCCGGTATATTTTGATTTTACCGACGGAATTAATTCCGTCGGTGATTTTTTGACATCAGCGACGGAAATTTCCGCCGTTAAATCAATTTAATTTAATTTAATTTTCATTTCAGCGACGGAATATTTCGCCGGTGAAATAAAAATTTAATTTAAATTTTATTTTCAGCGACGGTAATTTCCGTCGCTGAAATAAAAATTAATTAAATTAAATTAATTTCAGCGGCGGAAATTTCGGCCGCTGGATGATACCTTCAGTTATGATGATGGAATGAGCTGGGGGTGGAATAATGAAATGTATTTCGGAGGAGTGGAACCAAAGATAAGGAAGGAGATGGAATTTGAAAGAAAGCAACTCCTAGATGCAAGAAAGGAAAGAGTGGAAGATTCTGACTAATTCTTATGGTTAAGTCTTTTGTTTTACTTTCCTAGAATTTCTTTATTTAAACATTTTTCTGTCTGGATAATGTTTTTGTTTAAGTACTTTTGATTGAATCAAGAAGATGTAACTTCTCTTCATTGGTGCATTCAAATCATAAGTATTCTTGCAGGTCATATCCTCATAGATATATTCCTTTACCAAAAAGGGGGAAATTGTTAGGACCTAACTATGTCCCAACATAGTTAAGTATTGTTTTGACAAAGGAACATATCTAAAATAATGTTTATAACAAATGACCTCGAAGTGAAGGCGCCGAGGCACTGATGATATAGATCATCTCCATAAACCTCAACATGATCACACCCTTTGGACCAATGTTTCTAAAACAAGAAATGCATCTCTTATCATTACTCAAGTGAAATAATCTAGCCAGATTCATCTACCTAGATTATTATCAAAGACATCTTGATATGACATTAATGATCAAACAACTGACAGTAATGATCAAGCAGCATTAGAGAACAATCAAATAAACATATGTTATTCCATTACTTCTATCCTCAAAGAGATCATTCATAACACTAGATACAAACCATGTCCTCTACACAAATCAAGATTTAACAGTGAAGAACTGCTTGATCCAACAGCTAAGACTCAACAGCAGAGAATCATCATCCTGATAGCGAAGATCTTCGGTGCCAACAGCAGTGTTCAAAATCCATTGATGACAAGGATGTGCTATCTTTTAAACCTCTCAAACAAACATTGCCATGTCATCTATTCTAGAAGATCTTCTGAACTTGGGTTGCAAAATCCAACCGTTATTCATCTAGTCAAAGCTGCACTAAATACAAGTACTGTTCCAACCACACCATTTACTGCCTTGTCTCCTCCAACGACTCTTTCTCAGTCTATAAAAGGAAGACTCACTGAATGGATTTAACAACCCTATACACACAACCTTTTACAATCCTTCTCAAACCCTTGCATACCTGCAAACCTGTGAATCAACACCAAACATTCTCAGTCACAAAAACTGCAGACACTTGAGACCGTACTTAAAGTGTATAATTCAAATTGTAAACACTTAAGACTGTACTTTAAGTGTATACTCTGTATTTTCTTAGTAGGAAGCAAATCCCTAATTGACTGTACTAATTAGGAAGAGGAAGTTCAAGGAACTTGCCTTCTCAATCATTGTAATTCTTAAAGCGACCTAGATTATAGTTGATTGAGCCCACTTGTCAAGATTGACAGTGGGGGTGGACGTAGGAGGAGTGAACTCTGAACCACCTTAAAATTCTTGTCCCCATATTGGTGTTATCACACACAAACACACACTCACCCACAGAAACGTACACTAATCACTTTGTCTTTACAATATTTCACTTTATTTATTCCGCTGCACATTATTCTTTTGTTATTTAATCAGTTAATATTTGACAGCTAAGATTCAATCTCCTCTGTCAAAGCTTAACTGCCTGATCTTCTTTTAATTGATCAATTAAATAGGACCTTTCAAAATTTAATATACTTCTTTAACCAATGAGACTCACTTGCATACTCACAATAACAATCCACTCACTACTCCCCACCCCACCTTCTATCTCTTACTTCACTTTTTATATTAACACTTGCACCAATTACACATTTTATTAATTTTCGTGTACATACACAAAAGCGTAACATTTAGTGGGACGGAGGAAGTATCTCATTTGTTAGGTCCTCAGACGTTCTCCACTATAGATTTATTAAACTCATGTGAATCAAAGTAATCTAATACAACTATTTTTAGATGCCCATATTCTACTATTTTTAGATGCCCGTATTCTGACATTTTTAACATGAAACCAATAATTTAATGTCGCTAACAAAATATATGTTTTTGTGCTATATAAAAATGGAGCATTTACCAGAAACTAATTTTTAAAGATGAATATTACAAAACAACAAAAAAAAACCACATATGTTGGATCTTACAAAAAATTACTTTTTTTATTTGTCAAATAACAGATAAATGTATTTATCAACGTAAAATTCATTTATTAGTTGTTTAACCAAAAAATCAAGCACAAAATACTATTTAAAAAACTGATAAACGAATTTACCAATTGTAAAATGCATTTATCAGTTGTTTATAACTGAAAAGGTAAAATAAAATAAAATTATTTTTTTGTAATATCACAACTTACATGTTTTTTTGTAAATATCATCTTTATTAGTTAGTTTTTAGTAAAAACTCTTATAAAAATTTGAGTTACAAGTTAAACAATTGAAATTTGGTTTCTCATTACATACAAAATACACTCATATTTTCTATGGAAAACTTATATGATAAGAACAATTTAAGATTATTCAACTTTACTAAATTCGTTCCGTATCTTTATCCTAATTACAAAGATAAATTATTATTTTTTCATATATATTTTTATGGAAAACTTATATGATAAGAACAATTTTGTTCAACTTGTTCTAAATCCGTTCCATAAGTCAACATATAGGCAATTTATGATGCTTATGTGAGTATCATGGAACTTATATACACATTTGCTTGATTAATTCAATTGGACAAGACAACATTAACAAACTTTAGATGACATTACTTTGTTGCTTGTCTTAGCCCAAAACCTTTTAGTTTCATGGAATGGTTCCATGAAAATGCTTACAAAAATTTCATACATGATGCGAGTTTGGTCATCGTTCTCTTACTTGTTCATTTGCAAGTTTCCTCCAAAATATCATTTTCCCTTTCAATTAATTTGAAATGTGGAGCGCCAAAATGAGGAAGTGCATTTTCTTTCACCAATGATGTAATCGATCAGCTTCAAACTATTCCAAAAAGTTGAATGCCATATCACGGATTGTAGCCATCAAAAAATGCTTTTAGATTGTTAGAGTAATATTTGTAGGGGTATGTGATAGTTGTGATCGAACTTGGTGTATCTTATAGGCGTGGATCACACTTTCCTTAATGTAATATTTTGTCCCTGCTTAGAGAAATGGGTTACTACGAAATAACTTTTTAGATATAAAGAAGACTCAATTATAAATGATGCTCATTCAATTATAATCAATTAGGAATATATGTTTGGTGTATATTGCAGAAGAAAATCTGCATAATTAGGGGCATTCCGTGGACGCCCTAAGTTATTTTTAGGGCTGTATAGATAGTGTGTGTTTACATAGAGAGGGCAGATTAAGGGCTTTGATTGTAACACCACAAATTATGATATTATTAGAATATCTTGGCTAGTTAGTGCCCCAAGATTTAGTCATATAGAAGGACGAACTAGGAAAACAAATCTTGTGATCTTGTATTTTATTAATTTTATATGAATGCTTATCGAATGTTGTTCTCTTCCTATGTGCAGGGATTCATATCGAGAGAGCAGAGATTCGACCGGTAGTAGGTTACGAATCCAAGATCGGGTTGCAGAAACTAGATTTTTTTTTTTTGCAGTGATCTAGGTTTTTGTCTTGAAAGTTAATATTCTATCTTATGCAGGTAGCCATATTGGTGTTATGCCCTAGGCGTATAGTTATTTTGACTCATAAATAATATCGTTATGTAATCGTCTTTATCATTTATAACAGAGAATGTTTATCTTATGTATTATATGCTTTACATGTTTGTTATAATATTATGTGTCCCTAATTATTGTGAATAACTAGTATAAGTTGGTAATGGATAATCATAGAGATGATTATATACATGGGGATGCACATTACACGTATGGGTACTTGTTAGAGAATAAGGTATTGAGCTGACCCATTTATGAGATTTATGACATGGTCTATGGTCATATATGTCATGATTAAATCTCATGATAGTCGTGTCATTGGAATCCTTAGTACCTGTGATTATCATCGTCTTCCACATGATGAACATTGTGTTTTATATAGTCTAACACTATCTTTAATAGGATATCAATAAGGGCTATGTGGGCACGACAAGATTCTTGTAGGGAAGAATGATAATTCAAGATGGGATTTGTCCCTCATAAAGAGAGATGTCTGCTTGAGCCACTCGATGAATTGTGTTGATGAAATGTGTGGCCACACTCAAGAGAATTGATAGAGATCAAATGCACTTGGATTATCAACATATTCCGAGTCGAGAAAGCATTGAACAATATAAGTTGATGTGTACCATGACCTATGTTCAATATGACATCATGTGATAAAGGGATTGTGACATTGATCTATCAAGGAATCAACCTTTGATGTTATATTTATTTGGGTGGACATAATGGCTTGCTAGAGACCATTTATGTCTTGTGAGGTTGATGTTTCAACTTAATACCAACATAAAATATAATTCCTAAAGGGTCACACACAAAGAACGGATTGAAAATGACTCAAAAATGGAAATGGGGAGGGGGCGACCCCTCCCTATGGTAGGGGAGATCGCCTCTTTTCTATGTTCAAAAGAGGCGACCTCTCAGTTTGGTGGGGGTGATCGCGCCTTTTCTCTGGACAAAGGGGGCGATCGCGTGCCCTGGAGGGGGCGATCGCTCCATGTCGCTGTGCAGTTCCGTTTTGGCTTTGGATTAGGGCTTTTCTCCCTAACCTTAATGGATATTTATAAAGTATAAATAACCCTTTTGCCTCAGCCAATACACACGAATTTGAGGGCTTGAGAAACACAAATCTCTTGATTTTGATTACGAATCAATGATCAAAACACCCTAGATTCAAATCCATATCAGCCATAGATTGTTGAAAAGTATTTCAACAATCGAGGATTATCTAGTATTCCAACAAGATTCGATCTTAATTGGTTCGTTCACGTGTGGTTACCGATAGAGGGTGATTGATTTATCACCTAAAGCTTGAAGGCCTGCGGTTGTTGATTCATCACAAGGAAGAAGATCAAAGTTTCGTTGACGATTCAAATCTGAATTACGATTCGTGTAACGAATCACAAACTCGCAACAAAGGTTAGTAAATCTATTTCTTAGTTTTAATCTCTTCATGTTAGACGGATTCATGGCTAGGATTTTGTGTTTATGTTAAATCTTTCCCTGCGCTTGTAACCCCAAAACTCATCAGTTAGGCTTTATTACCTACATTAGTCGGTTAAGTATCTCTTTGGCTGCTGTGACATGATGACTTGTCATATTGACATGTGATGCAGCAAAAAATGAGCGGTACCGGGGGTACCTGATCAGTCGGGAACGCGGCGTTGGATTCCTGGGCGAACGACGAACGGATCTCGCAAAACAAACACTGTTAGGGCGCGGGGAGTTACCCCCGCGCAAACCCTCCGGCGTGAGAATAAGCATCTGTATATGAAGATGATATAAACCGGGAGGGAAGGCGTATTATAGTATTGAGAGGGTGTTTTTATGTACCTTTTGTGTGAGGGATTTGACCCTTATTTATAGCTTCCAAGTGATGAGTCCTCCAAGAATAGGAGTTCATAGTTGACTTGTATTATAAGGAGAGTGAATCTTCATCTAATTTAGGTTCCTTAGCCCACTGGGAGTCTGCTCCAAATAAGACTTCCAGTGAGAATAAATCCCTATTGGATTAGGATAATTGTTTTCCTTATCTTTAGGGATATTTAATTAGGGGGAAATTATATTCCGTTCAACATGTTTGTTTTTGATGTATCTAGGTCGATCGTCGCGTTTGTGCCTTTAGCATGTTAACTGTAACGTATTTGGTACCGGTTTTGCAAAAGGTTGACAGTTGCCGTTAATGCTTACTTTTGGTAAATGAGATGATAAGCTAATAATTTTTCAAAATATATATCCCTCGTCTCACTAAAAGTTACAATTTTTTCCAAAGTGGTTGTTTCATTAAAAGTTACACTTTATTAAATTGAAAATTTTAATATACTTCTTCAATCAATGAGTCCACCCCACCTTCTATCTCCTACTTCAATTTTTATATTAACAACACTTGCACCAGTTACACATTTTATTAATTTTCGTGCATATATACAAAAGCATAACATTTAGTGGGATGGAGGAAGTATCTCATTTGTTAGGTCCTCAGACGTTCTCTACTAGATTTATTAAACTCATGTGAATCAAAATGATCTAATACAACTATTTTTAGATGCCCGTATTCTGACATTTTTAACATGAAACCAATAGTTTAATGTCGCTAATAAAATTTTTCTTTTTGTGCTATATAAAAATGGGACATTTATCAGAAACTACTTTTTAAAGATGGATATTACGAAAAAAAACCACACATGTTGGATCTTACAAAAAACTACTTTTTTTTAGTTGTCAAATAACAGATAAATGCATTTATCAACGTAAAATGCATTTATTAGCTGTTTAACCAAAAAACCAAGCACAAAATACTATTTAAAAAACTGATAAATAAATTTATCAGTTGTAAAATGCATTTATCAGTTTTTTTTATATAACTGAAAAGGAAAAAAAATTGTTTTTTGTAATATCACAACTTACTTATTTTTTTTGTAAATATCATCTTTATTAGGTAGTTTTTAGTAAAAACTCCTATAAAAATTTGAGTTACAAGATAAACCATTGAAATTTGGTTTCTCATTACTTACAAAATACACTCATAGAGAAAAAGGAGACATATTGCACGGTAATAAACAAATCTACATGTTTATAACGTGGGAAAGTTATGAGAGTAAATGCAATAATAATTAGTTTGCGACCTCTAAAATCTAGAACCTCCAAAAGCTATTTCAAATCTCAAACTCGTGGTTCTTGGTTCTGTAATATGGCTCTTGGTTTTGTAATAAAAATAAGGTGGCCATAATTCAAATTAATTTGGGCCCATCTAAGAAAGCCCATTACAGAAAAACTGATCAACCAAAAAACCCTACACAAAAATCTATAAAAGGATAAGAGTTTTAGAAACAAGTGCATCCCCATTTCCTCAGTAGAGCGGGCGCCGTTAAGTTCTTTCTTCCTCTCATTTTCATCAACTATGCAAAGATATGATAAATGATCAGTGATCAACATTACAATGAATTTATATCCAATCGGCAACATCAACTTATATCTAATCGACAACATCAACGTATATCCAATCGGAAACATCAACTTATTCCTTTGAATTATCGAGAAAGATTTTCTTTCATTGTAAGTTGTTATTAAACTCGTTCGCTTTGTTTATAAAAGAGATATATAATCTAGAACTTATTTCATTCATTTATTTTGTAATTCTATTGTCTGTATTAATAATATTATTATATTTACTTTTAACTTTTTGCAATAAAAAATTTCAATCTTTAACTAATTTTCTAAATATATATATATATATATATATATATATATATATATATATATATATATATATATATATATATATATATATATATATATATCGAATCAGATCATATGTTCTTACTACTAGGATTATAGGTTCAGTTGCTTGTATACAATCTTGCTTCCTCATTAGCCCAATAGTTTCTTTTTTTGTAAATTAAATCTTGTTTATACTTTTATAAATTCTTTCTTCTAGAGCTACTATATTTTTTGTTTATTATTTAGATGAATGCATATCATGTACACATTTCAGTTGCAAACTAGTTTAGGTTTAATCCTATGTATGTATAGATCCATGCTTGTATAAAAATTGCTGATGCCTATAGGCCTATAATAATAACAAAACTAAAGCATAAAACAATTCAAGAATAATTTTAGAAATCCTAATTTTCTCAAAACACCTATTTTTAAACAAAAAATTAAGACCGGCCCTCAAAGCGGCTTAAGGCAATAATTATGTCTCCAAACCCCATGATGAAAAATACCAAGAATAAAAAGAATTATGATAATTAGTAGGATTAAAATTTCAAAAAAGAAAATGTAGACATTATGAATTTAATTCTATCAATAATTTATACACTTCACTAAACCCATTAATAATTGTTAACAGATTTGTGGTTTTGTAGTCTATATATGCAGATAATGATGGTTCTCAAATCGTCAACTCAAAGGTCGTTGTTTTTGGAATATCAAATGAGGTAATCTATTTGATTTCTCAATGCCTATTTGCATTGCATAATTGATTTGATAATAGATATTGTATTGTTGTATTGTAGTTCACATCCATGATAGATTAAGTCAACTACTAGATATCAATATAAGATAAGTCTATATTTTAAATTGAAATGGGCAATAGAAATTAGTTTCTTAGATATTATAACCAACTTCTTAATACCGTTGACCCCTACGAAGGGGTCAGCTATTTGTCTTTGATAATAATTGAAATGTGCAACAGAAATTAAGTGTGGAGATATGCATAAGAAAATGAAGACAGACACATGCAATATAGAAACTTCTTCTACGCCCACCCTTCACATTCCTTGAGAGGTGAAGCAACAATCCACTAAAATACTTCTTCAAAGCAATTAAAAGAATTGTCTATATTTTTTTTTTCTGAATTTCCTCTTCTTAATTAGCTCACTAATTAAGGATGCCTGTTACAACGCACAAAATATCAAAAGTGATACACGAGATAAATTTAAAATGGTCCCATTAATTAGGTCTTTAAAAGAATTTGAAACTTGTATTATGATCAGTTTGGTTGGGTAAGTTTTTTCACATGAATTAGTCTTTATAGTGTAGATCAAAGATTTGGAATAGGCTATTGTTATTGGAGAGAAAGCCCATGTAGGGTAAGTATGAATGGGTTGAAAATGGGTAAATTGTTTGTATAGAAGGGTCCGTCTTTTATAGGCATGAGTTTCTAAGCCACACATTGTTTGCTTCAGCCGGTAGGTATTCCATGTTAAGAGATAGTCTTCATATAGTCATATTCAGCAAAGAGACAGTGGTTTAAAGCAAGGCCGCTGTGTGGAATGCTGAAATTCGAGTCTATCAATTTGTAGTGTGTACGAAAGTCTTAGCAAATATTTAGCTGCGCCGGCAAACTTGTGGTACCATTTTTATTGGAAACTCTACTCTGATGATTTTTGTTTGACCGTCATCTTTTAGGGATGAACAACAATGAAAAGTTTCTGGAACAGGATGATCAACCACAGGCACGCAAGAAAGACTTTCATATGCCATCAAAAAAAATAGAAAAGATCATGAAGCGGATTTTCCCACATCACGCAATATTTCAAGAAGGCGCAACAGAGAAGATACTTGAAAATGTCACTTACAATATGTAACAATTGTAGCCAATAAACAAAGCGAGAATGTACGACACAAGACTATTAGAGCGAATGATATTATATCTGGTATTGAGAATTTAGGTCCAAGGATTACAATGATCCAATTCTACATACGTTAATGCTTACCGCAAACAAGAATCTAAGAAGATCAGCACAAATTATATACCTACTACTCTCATTGTTCTACTACTAAGATTCTTGATTTTATACTTTATTTCGTTAGAGATATTGTTGAACAAAAAATTATTAGTCGTGAATTTGTTGAAACTAATAAGAAATTGACAGATATTTTCATGATGGCCATTATTTTTTAGAGATTTTTTCCCTAAAAAGGTCTCTCGAATTGTTTGTGTTGAGATGATCGCACAACTGTGGGGACATCTGTCTGCATCTTTGTATAGTTGTATATTACAGAAAACACAAAAAATTGATTTAAAAAAAATCAAAAAATCTACGTTCATTCTCTACACGATTATCTCTTGTGATCACTTGCTTTATTAACATATTTGACACTATTTTTTATAATTGATTGTGAGATTCTTCTTGACTTTGGTGATAAAAAATTACCCCGTTAATTTCTGTGTGATTTTATCATGGACTGGATTTTTAATCTAAGGATTCCGAGAAAACAAGCTGCCTCCTTTATTTTGAAGCTTCCACTTATGTGCCCAATGCCAATATCTTATTGTTGCAACACATGAGAAGAAAATTTGGGTAAGCACTATTGTGTGAGAGTGTATAGCTCATCTCAATGTCTGATTCCATGCCTAAATATGGAAACACTCTAGAGGCTACATGATTGAATGATGACTCATTGACTTCATGTTTGTAAAAACCGTGTCATTGTGTAAATTTCTTCATACCATATCACACTTCATTGAGATCAATATTCTCCACATGTATGGTCACAAATTGCATCATTATAGGCATAATTCTAAATTAGGACATCTTTGGCCATGTGAAAATTTCACTTTGTTGATTAATATTTTCATCAAATTATGGGCTAATCATTTATTGGTTAACAATATTTTTAACGAGTGCTTGTCCAGGTTTGTGAGCAAAGGAAATGTGAATACAACAATGTTTAAGGGTTCAAGTGGAAATGATCTTCTATGGTATTGTAATTGAACACAAAATCCGGGTAACATTTGATTTTGAATTCATGTTCTTTGCCCAATTTGATTCTTCAAAAGGTTAAAACACTTTGACTATCTTTTTTGCCAAAATATAGGGAGAAACGCGTTTCTCCATAAGGTATGGAGAAACGGGTTTCTGGATATCCAGAACTCTTTAAAAGGATATCCAGAACCTTATGTAAGTGATATCTAGAAATTTAGAATTGGCTTCTGGATATAAGTTTTAAGGCTTCTGGATATCCATATTCAATGTTCTAGATATCCAGAACCTTGTGAAAGTGATATCCAGAATCAGATTTGGTCTTGGCCTTGGATTTGGTCTCAAATCTTTTTTCTGGATATCCGTCCCAAAGCTTCTGGATATCATTCCTAAAGCTTCTTGGTTAAATGTGTGAAGGATGTAGACCAAAGAGTTTTAGTCGGGGATAAAGAGATAAAAGATAGATGGAGTTCGTACTTTGATAACTTGTTCAATGGCGGTCAAGAGCAGGATGTTGGAGATTTAAATATCTCTTCGAGTATGGTTAATCGAGATTTTATGCGGAGAATTCAAAAGAGTGAAGTGGAAATGGCAATGAAAAAGATGAGATTGAAGAAAGCCGTTGGACCGGATGGTATACCAATTGAGGTTTGGAGATGTTTCGGGGAGAGGGGAGTAGATTGGTTAACAACGCTATTTAACAAGATATGGAGAGTTAACACAATGCCATTGGAGTGGCGGAAGAGTACTCTCATCCCTTTTGTATAAGAATAAAGGTGATGTCCAAGATTGTGCCAACTATAGGGGGATCAAACTAATGAGCCATACTATGAAACTTTGGGAAAGAGTGATTGCACAAAGGCTGAGAAAAATTGTGGATATTTCGGATAACCAATTTGGGTTTATGCCAGGAAGATCGACTATGGAGGCAATATATATTATGAGACAAATCATGGAGAAATATCGAGATCAAAAGAAAGATTTGCATATGGTTTTCATTGATTTGGAGAAGGCGTATGATAAAGTGCCAAGAGAGGTACTTTGGTGGGCATTAGCAAAGAAGGGTGTTTCAAAGAAATATATTGATATTATCAAGGACATGTATAATGGAGTTAGTACTTGTGTACAGACTAGTGTTGGGAAGACCGAAGAATTCCCTATAAAGATTGGAGTGCATCAAGGTTCCGCACTTAGTCCCTTTCTTTTTGCTTTGATAATGGACGAATTGACGAGGTCACCCAAGATGATATACCAAAGTGTATGCTTTGTTCGCGAGATGATATTGTGCCGATTGATGAGACAAGAGAGGGTGTTGAAAGTAAATTGGAGTTGTGGAGACACACTTTGGAATCTCGAGGTTTTCGATTAGCGAAGCAAGGCGAATATTTGGAGTGTAAGTTTAGCAGAGTTGGAAGTGGGGAGGCGGCGCGGTCACATTTGATGGCAATATTATCCAAGCTTCGAGTTTTTCGCTATCTTGGATCCATTATCCAAAAGGATGGAGAATTAGATGGAGATGTGGCTCATAGGATTAAAGCAGGTTGGTTGAAGTGGAAGAGTGCTACAGGGTTTCTATGTGATCGCAGCATGCCCAATAGATTAAAGGGAAAATTTTATCGCACGGCAATTAGGCCGGTATTGCTTTACGGCACCGAATGTTGGGCCGTGAAACAGTGTCACGTGCATAAGATGAATGTGGCGGAGATGCGTATGCTTCGATGGATGTGCGGTCATACAAGAAAGGATCGGTTGGGGAATGAGGTGATCAGAGGTAAAGTAGGAGTTGCGCCCATTGAGGATAAAATGAGGGAAAATCGTCTACGGTGTTTTGGACATGCGAGAAGGAGACCGAGTGATGCACCGGTTAGGAGGCCGGAACAGTGGAGAAATGATAAAATGGCGAGGGGTAGGGGAAGACCCAAACAAACTTGGATTAGAGTAATTGAAAATGATATGAGTTTACTTGGAGTGGATGAAAGTATGGTGTTGAAGAGGCCGGAGTGGAGGGCAAAAATCCATGTGGGGGTTGATTTTTTTATTTATTATTATTATTATTATTTTTATTTTTTTTTTATTTTTATTATTTTTTATTTTTTATTTATTTTATTTATTATTAATTATTATTATTATTATTATTTTTTTATTATTATTTTTTTTATTATTATTATTATTTTTTTTCACGATGACATATGAGGATTCATGTTAGCCGACCCCAAATTATTTTGGGACTAAGGCTTTGTTGTTGTTGTTGTTGTTGTTGTTGTTGCTTGTCCAGGTTTGTGAGCAAAGGAAATGTGAATACAACAATGTTTAAGGATTCAAGTGGAAATGATCTTCTATGGTACTGTAATTGAACACAAAATCCGGGTAACATTTGATTTTGAATTCATGTTACTTGCCCAATTTGATTCTTCAAAAGGTTAAAACACTTTGACTATCTTTTTTTCCTAGACCAAGTGCACTTCTTCTTGCCATAATCATTAACAATGATATCTCTCTCTGGAAGTTCAATGTTCTGTAAGAACATGGATTAATGTAACATATAAATACTTAATAATATAATGATCAATATTATAATATATGGTATAAAGTATAGAACTCTAAATAATATGTAGAATTCCATAATATAAGTATACCATTAAATGATGGGCATAATGGTAATATCTTATATATCAATAGGTGTAGTCCCTAAATGAAGTGCCCCTTGGATTCCTATATAAAGGCCTATCCATCAAGCCTATGAATCACTAGTTATTTTACATTCTCATTCAGTCAAAATTCTTCCTAAGTACTTGAAGAACAAAGAGATTAAAAAGGCACTCATCATTTAGAAGATCTACTCTTCCTAAATCAAAGACTATCTTCATATCTTCATCAAGAACAAGAACAAGAACAAGAACAATAATGGAATCTCAAGGTATACGCTTCCGTATTCTTCTTCTTCTTCTCCTTCTCTTCTTAATCTAGTAATGAGTCGGTTCATGTTTAATGGATCGTAATTGTTCCAACAATTGGTATCAGAGCCTACTCATATACTAGATTGAGTTTGAAATTCTTATAAAGCCTTATGCTTTAATTCTTGTATGATTTCATTTAGTTTTTGTTCTTGTTCATGATACTCATCTTGTCTAAGAGTATTATATTCATAAAACTTCATTCTATTTCTGATTTTTGGTTTTACTCAAAAGGCTTTCAACCCTTAATGTAAGATTATCCCATTTTTGAACATAGCCACCATCCTTGGATGCGTTGTGAGTTTGTTCATATGCATAGCCACGCATTTTTTAAATGTGTTGTGAGTATGCGGATCTACTTACTTTGGTTGAAAATTGAGTCACCATTAAATTAAGAACTTCTTTCAATTTCTGAAAAATAATGGTAAAATCAAACTTAAGAGACATGATGGTTCAAGCAAGATTATCCCATTTGCATAGCCAACATTGTATGATGTATGGAGTGTGCAAATCTAGATCTACTTGTTTGACCATTTTAATTTAAGTGCAAGATTATCCCATTGACACAACAGAGCGTTTTATGTCGCACAATCGTGTTGAATCTACTTGTATATTCATGTCTTAGTTAAGCATTAATTTTGCTTGACATTCATGTTTGTGTTAAAATTTATTTTTTTGGAAAAAGCAATAGAATCTGATTGCATTTAGTAGTGTAAAGCAGTTAGTCAAAAGCTTCATCAAACAGTTGGTATAAGTGGACCGTGGTTTTTAAATTAGTGACTTTTAACATTTATTTTATTGGCCTTAAAACCTGTTAATGAATTGTACCGTACCGTGGCTTTTAATAGTGACTTTTAAATTGCTTTACTACATATCCATATGTACCGTACCGTGGCTGTTCATAGTGGCTTTTAAATTGATGACTTTTAATTGTTTA
This sequence comes from Adenophora triphylla var. japonica, assembly GCA_022495995.1. Classification (NCBI taxonomy): domain Eukaryota; kingdom Viridiplantae; phylum Streptophyta; class Magnoliopsida; order Asterales; family Campanulaceae; genus Adenophora; species Adenophora triphylla. The sequence continues at coordinate 21,336 of JAFEMH010005983.1, forward strand.
CTCCATGGCTATTCATAAGGATAAGGAGTATAATTGGTGACTTTTCATAAAAGTATAAATGTGACTTTTACTCCACGGCTGTTCATAAAGTATTATTGAACCGTGGCCTTTTTTTTTTTTAATTGGTGATTTTTAAAATGAGTATAATTGGTGACTTTTCGTTGCCCAAAAATTTTGATAATTTATTAATAAATTATAATGTCTGGACACCAGTCGCGCTTCGGTGGTTCTTGGAGTTATTAAACTTTAAGAATGGACGGGTAGAACAAAAGGATATTGTCTTTTATTAATAAATTTCGCTTATTTCTTTACCTTTTAAATTTTCAGAAATTACCTTAAAGTCTTAAGTGCCCTAAAGTATGATTAATTATATGCTTAAACAAATTTATTCATTGTTTAAATAATATTGTTGTCAAAGCAATTTACGTTATTTAAATACAAATTTGTTAAAGTGATGAATGTAAATATTGATATGTGATAACATGCTTGTTTCCCAAAGGAGACCTTGTTATTGACTAAGTGTTTACATTCATGGGGTAATAATTGAACTAAACTTTTGGTCATTTTAAACGCTGTGAACCATCCCAAAGGAAGGCGGGTGTTTAAAGTGAATTGTTTACATTCTTTATTACCAGGGAACAAGTACCTTAAACTTTAGGACATTTCTTGTGCTTGATCCGTCCCAAAGGAAGTCGAGTATTTAAAGTGTATTGTTTGAGCTATTTGTTTACCCTAAGATAAATCAAATTTTGAGTCAATTCGCAATCCAAAGATTAGTCTTGATGTCATGTTGATTTTCTTTTATTTTGATGGAATTCATTTTGATATAATTAATCATTGTGTAGTATCTTATATATGTTTTGTTTCATTCTTTTGTTCTCTTCATCAAGATTTGATCAGTGCTTCTTCTGTTACTACTGCCTTAAACTCAATTCCTTTGCTAACTGGGACAAACTTTAAAACTTGGAAAAACAAGATTATTATGGTCTTAGGCTGTTTGGACCTTGACCTCGCATTAAGAGAACAAGCTCCTGCCCCTCTAACTGATAAAAGCACTGCGGAAGACCGCTTGAGTTCAGAGAGGTGGAAGCGTTCTAATCGCGTCAGCCTAAGCATAATTAAGAATGCAGTCCCGGAGACATTTCTGAACAGTGTCTCCGAGGATGTTGGTGCAAAAGGTTTCCTAGATGCCCTAGAACAACGCTTTGCAAAAAGCGATAAATCGGAAACAAGTGCTACCTTGAGGAAGCTTGTTTCCATGAGATATAAGGGCACCGGAAACCTAAGGGAATACATAATGGAAATGTTTCATCTATCAACGAAATTAAAAGCACTCAAGTTGGACTTGTCGGAAGACTTGCTTGTGCATTTGGCTTTAATTTCTCTTCCTTCGCAATTTGGTCATTTTGAAACGACCTATAATTGTCAAAAGGACAAGTGGAATATTAATGAATTAATTTCACATGTCACGGAGGAAGAAGATAGGTTGAAACACACCAAACCCGAAAGTGCACATTATGCATCTACCTCTTCTCGTGGGATTAAGAGAAAAGGTAAGGAGATTGCGGTTGCATCAAAGAAGCCTAAGGGATCATCAAATGATCAAAAGGTGAAAAAGTGCTTCTTTTGCAAGGACCCCACTCACATGAAGCCCGACTGCCCTAAGTATCGCCAATGGCGAATTAAGAAAGGTATGTCATTTAGCTTTGTTTGTACTGAAGCTAACTTAGTTTCAATTCCTTCGTATACATGGTGGTTAGACTCCGGTGCAACTACTCACATAAGTTCATGTATGCAGGGTTGCCTGAACTACCGAACGCCCAATGAAGGTGAAAGATTCATCTACATGGGAGCTGGAAAGCCGGTAGAGGTGGAAGGCATAGGGACCTATAGATTATCATTAAGTACTGGATATTATTTAATTTTGAACAATGTATTTATTATTCCATCATTTAGACGGAATTTAATTTCCGTCACTACATTAGATCGAGAAGGTTATTCTTGCATCTTTGGTAATAATAAATGCAATTTATATTTTGATTCAAAACTTTTTGGTACTAGCTCTTTGTCTTACATTGATAATCTATATTTACTTGACACAGTCAATTCATTAAATGAGTCCCATAATAATGAAACTAACTCTCGAGGCATAAAACGAAAGTTTTCAAGTAAAAACTCTTATACCTTGTGGCATAGGCGTTTGGGTCATATCTCCAAAAGGAGAATTGACAAGCTTGTGTCCGAGGGAATATTACATAAGCTTGATACTCCGGAAAATAAGTTTTGTATTGAATGCCTTAAAGGAAAATTCACGAATAGTACAAACAAAAATGAATCCTTGAGAGCTACAAAAGTCTTAGAACTAATTCATACGGACATATGTGGACCGTTCCCTACCCCTTCATGGAACGGACAAACATATTTTATTACGTTCATAGATGACTTCTCTCGTTATGGATACATTTATTTACTTCATGAAAAGTCTCAATCATTGGACGTTTTCAAGTCTTTTAAAACCGAAGTTGAAAATCAACTTGAAAAGACTATTAAGAACGTTAGATCCGATCGTGGTGGTGAATACTACGGTAGGAATGACGATTCGGGAGAACAACGTCCGGGTCCTTTTGCTCGCTATTTGGAAGAGTGTGGGATTGTCCCTCACTACACCATGCCGGGGACACCTAGCATGAATGGTGTAGCCGAGAGACGTAATAGAACCCTTAAGGATATGGTAAGAAGTATGGTTTCTTGTACTTCTTTACCTCACTTATTATGGGGCGATGCTTTGAAAACCGCAACCTACCTACTTAATAGAGCTCCTTCAAAAGCTACTGACAAAACCCCTTATGAATTATGGACCGGTAAGAAACCGTCCCTTAATCATCTTCATGTTTGGGGTTGCCAGTCGAAGCTAGGCCTTATAGACCTAACGAAGGAAAGTTGGACGCTAAGACAGTTAGTAGTTATTTTGTAGGGTATTCTCAAAGATCTAGGGGATATAAATTCTATGACCCTAAAACTAGAACCTTTTTCGAGACGGGAAATGCTAGGTTCTTTGAGGATGTTGAATTTAGAGGGGAAAATTTGAATAGTAATTTTGAATTTGAAGAAATGGAAGAGGAATTCGTTTCTATACCTCTTCCTATAGTTCCTATTGAAAATCAAGCAGTTGTGCCTGAAATTCGACAAGAACATAATATTCAAAATGACGTTAATTCTCCTATTAATGAACAACATGAAAATGTTGATGAGGAAATTCAACACCCTCAAAATCAAGAAGAACCGGTGCCATTAAGAAGATCTAATAGAGCAAGAAGGAGTGCTATACCGGATTATTATGATGTATATCTTGCCGAGAATGAGGAACCGTTAGGTTTAGTGGGAGATGAGCCAATCACCTTCCATGAAGCCATTAGTGGTCCAAATTCTCATAAGTGGATTGATGCCATAAATGAAGAGTTGAAATCCATGAATGACAATAACGTTTGGGATCTTGTCCCATTACCTAAGAATGTGAAACCCATCGGATGTAAATGGATCTTTAAGACCAAAAGGGATTCACAAGGTAATGTGGAAAGACATAAGGCTCGTCTTGTCGCTAAAGGGTTTACTCAAAAGGAAGGCATTGATTACAAAGAAACATTTTCACCGGTATCCTCTAAAAATGCATTTAGGATCATTATGGCTTTAGTGACACATTTTGACCTTGAGCTTCATCAAATGGATGTAAAGACAGCTTTTCTCAATGGTGACATTGAGGAAACTATCTATATGAAGAAACCTGAAATGGTGACTGATTCGGATCAAACTAGTCAACTAGTTTGTAAACTAAAGAAATCCATTTATGGGCTCAAGCAAGCATCTCGTCAATGGTACTTAAAATTTAACCAAGTTATTCTTTCATTTGGCTTTGAAATGAATCTTGGTGAAGATTGTGTGTACCATAAGTTCAGTGGGAGTAGATTTATATTTTTGGTCTTATATGTGGATGATATTTTACTTGCTAGTAATGATAAGGACCTTCTTAAGGAAACCAAGAAATTTCTCTCAAACAAATTTGAGATGAAAGATCTTGGAGAAGCTTCTTTTGTATTAGGAATCCAAATACATCGTGATCGCTCACGAGGTATGTTAGGATTATCACAAAAGAGCTATATAGAGAAGGTATTACAAAGGTTTAGCATGGAAAATTGTAAACCACATGACACCCCGGTCTCTAAGGGAGATAAGTTCAGTCTAAATCAATGTCCTAAAAATAATCTTGAATCCAAGTATATGGAAAATATCCCTTACGCATCGGCAGTAGGAAGCCTAATGTATCCTCAAGTCTGTACTCGCCCAGATCTTGCTTTTATTGTTGGCATGCTTGGGCGATATCAAAGCAATCCGGGAAGAGAACATTGGGTCGCAGCCAAAAGAGTGATGAGATACTTACAAAACACGAAGAACTACATGCTTACATATACAAAGTCGGATCATCTTGAGATCATTGGTTTTTCCGATTCGACTTTCTTTGGATGCCAAGATAGTCGCAAATCGACATCGGGTTATGTCTTCACTTTGGCCGGTGGAGCGATATCTTGGAGAAGTGCCAAGCAAACATTAGTTACTACTTCCACCATGGAAGCCGAATTTGTTGCTTGCTATGAGGCATCCAATCAAGCTATATGGCTGCGAAAATTCATAGAAGGGCTGCGAATTGTCAAAGGTGTTGAAAGACCGCTTAAGTTATATTATGACAATCGAGCCGCGGTATTGTACTCCAACAACAACAAGAGTTCATCTAAATCTAAGCATATAGATATTAAGTTTCTTGTTGTGAGAGAAAGAGTACAAAATGAACAAATAGAAATAGAACTTATTGGTACAAACTCCATGTTAGCGGATCCATTTACTAAGGCATTATCTCCTTTAGTATTTCACGAGCATGTTGCTCATATGGGTGTAATGACTTTTGATAATGCCTAAATCAGTGGGAGTTTTAAATGTTTCTATTTCCTTGTGTTGTTTTCATTTAAATTGATCTCATTTGGTTAAAGTAGGACTAGTTGGAGAATATATATATGCATTCTTCATATATATTCATTAATTTTCCATGCTACAAATCTATACTTTATCTATGTCATTTAGTTGGATATATATATGTGATTAATGTGGGTTTAGTTGCGAATCAATTACAACGAATGCCCCTTTAGTCCTTATACTTATATGACTAATGGACGGGATTGTTTTCGAATGACAACAAAGTGCACATAAGGGTTGTCATTTGTGTTATAATTATGATTGAAGAAATTTATTAAGTGAAGGTATATGTTATAATAATCCAAGTGGGAGATTGTAAGAACATGGATTAATGTAACATATAAATACTTAATAATATAATGATCAATATTATAATATATGGTATAAAGTATAGAACTCTAAATAATATGTAGAATTCCATAATATAAGTATACCATTAAATGATGGGCATAATGGTAATATCTTATATATCAATAGGTGTAGTCCCTAAATGAAGTGCCCCTTGGATTCCTATATAAAGGCCTATCCATCAAGCCTATGAATCACTAGTTATTTTACATTCTCATTCAGTCAAAATTCTTCCTAAGTACTTGAAGAACAAAGAGATTAAAAAGGCACTCATCATTTAGAAGATCTACTCTTCCTAAATCAAAGACTATCTTCATATCTTCATCAAGAACAAGAACAAGAACAAGAACAATAATGGAATCTCAAGGTATACGCTTCCGTATTCTTCTTCTTCTTCTCCTTCTCTTCTTGATCTAGTAATGAGTCGGTTCATGTTTAATGGATCGTAATTGTTCCAACATGTTCATCCTTACAATTGTCTCTGATGTTATGAATTTGTGCACACAACTCTGCGGTTAACTGGTTGCAGAACCGAGAATTTGTCCCCATTTTCTCCATAAATCTGTAAGTATCGTTTTCCTCCAATCTTTTCTTCTGGCTCTGCTCCTCTCAAGCTAACCTATGATCATATTTCATAAAGGGTTTCTTAAGATATTTTCATGGACATGCACACATCTTTTGAAAATCTCTAAAGAAATGGGGGTGAATATTTCACAAAGGGTTTCTTAAGATACTTGAAAATGTCACTTACAATAAGTAACAATTGTATCAAATAAACAAAGTGAGAATGTATGACACAAGACTATTAGAGCGAATGATATTATATCTGGTATTGAGAATTTAGCTCCAAGGAGTACAATGATCCAATTCTACATACGTCAATGCTTACCGCAAACAAGAATCTAAGAAGATCAGCACACATTATGTGCCTACTACTCTTAAATCAAACATTCAAGACAACAATGAAGAATGAAGTGTATTAGAGAGAACCCATGATGAAGTGTACTAGGGTTTATTTGTACTCTTATTATGCATATTAACGACGACATCTTGTAATTCCTACCATTTTTAGATGAGTAGTAATACTGATTTTTGTTGTAACTAGACAAAGAAATATCATATATTACTGAACGAACAAAAAAGAACTCATATATTTACGTGTTTCACCAACTTGCGTTAGGTACGTCCACGAGTAGAGGGAGAGCATATATTAATATGTTGGATCTGAGATATATATTAATTACTGATCTCTATGTGTGCAACATATTTATAGATCATTAGAATCAATAGAAATAATACACAATAAAGAGAAACAAATGAGCAATTAAATTATTAAATAGCTCTAAGGGATAGGGGTATATATACTATCTAAACCTACACCATAAGTGGGGACCATGCACCCACTTTATCATGTTGCATGGTTTCTTGTTGCCTCAAGCACCCTCCTCATGTGCCCTCTTCATGATGCCGCATGGGCTTTCAAGCATTGCACACACCTTACACTATTGCAAGGACCTGGCGTATCACCAATCAATTTTTTTTAACCCTTATTCAATTAAAACTTTATGACCAGATATTTCAATTTCTTGATTGATTTTGACTATAAATACTCTAGTAGACATTATTTTTGTGCTTGAATTAAGTGTGATTGAGTATATAATTTCGTTTCACTGTGCTTGAATGGCGTAGTAGTGATGGGGTAGTAGTGATTATGATGGCGATGTGGTAGTGATTATTGTAGTGGTGGTGGTGTGGTAGTGATTACAATGGTAAGACTAAGTTGGATGAAGTTTTGATTTTAGGCAATCAAGAAAAATATAAAGTTGGCTATGGAGGCCATAATATTGTCAAATAGGTTGAGGGTGCTTCTAAATTTGAAAATAAAAATGTTTTAAAAACAAAAAGAAAGGTCAGGTGAAGGCAATACATTTGTCATTGTTTTACCCTTGGTCACATTCGACCATTTTGTTTGAAGTTGAAATCGGAACTTGAACTTAAGAAGACTGGTAGACACTTAATCAGACAGTTGAGCTCAAAACCTAAGAGTCAACCCAACAGACAAACAATGACAGTGGAAAAAGCTACTTGGGTAAGAAAGGAGGACACCAAATGTTAGGTGGTATTCACATGACAAGATCTCTTGAGCATTTCAGTAACTATGAAGCCTTTGAAGGTGGAAAAGTCAACTTTGGTGTAGGAGCCCAAGGTAAGATTATGGGAAAAGGTACGTTGAATGTAGTAGGTCCACCTAGTTTTCAAAATGTGTTGCATGTTGATGGGTTAAATGCTAATTTGATAAGTATAAGTCAGTTGTGTGATAATGATCTACATGTTAAATTTGATAAGAAGATGAGTGAGGTCTCTGATGATTCAAATAAACGTGTTTTGACAGGAGTATCCTTAGATCATTGTTACAAGTTGGTTGAAAATCTTTCATATCTTAAATAAATTTTTGATGATACACCAGATCTTATTATTAAAACTGCTGAGGATGATATTGCAGGTTGTACATGGGAACATGATTTGGTTAACGATGAATCTGAACCAGAGAAAGGAAGTGGTTTTGTAGAACCAGTACGTGTGCAAACTGTTGAAGAACTAGCTGTTCAAACAACTGAGTACACAATTGACCAAACAACAGCTAAATAAAAAACGTAGCAGGTTTGGTATGCATGAACTTTTTATACCATCAGGTATGTTCATGTTATTGTGTTGCCAATGACGAATCTAATTCAGAGGCATTTTTAAAGGTATTTGAGGGGGAGATAATCATTGATTCCAAAAGCACCAAGGTTGCATGTTTGTATCTTGAAAATAAGTTGGATTCATGGAATAATAGGGAACAAACTTTTGTTTTCCTATCAGCTGCTGAATATGTGTGGCAATTGGTAGTAGGTGCCCTAAGCTCATTTGGATGAACAAATTGGTCAAATACTATTGAGTCAAAACCAAAATTTTATCTATTTGTGATACAAAAAGTACCATAGATATGGAAAATGGCCCTGCTCAATGTTCTACTGCTAAGATTCTTGGTTTTATACTTTATTTCGTTAGAGATATTGTTGAACAAAAAATTATTAGTCGTGAATTTGTTGAAACTAATAAGAAATTGATGGATATTTTCATGATAGCCATTATTTTTTAGAGATTTTTTTCCCTAAAAAGGTATCTCGGATTGTTTATGTTGAGATGATCGCACAATTGTGCGGACATCTGTCTGCATCTCTATATAGTTGTATATTACAGAAAACACAAAAAATTGATTTAAAAAAAATCAAAATATCTACATTCATTCGCTACACGATTATCTATTGTGATCACTTGCTTTATTTACATATTTGACACTATTTTTTATAATTGATTGTGAGATTCTTCTTGACTTTGGTGATAAAAAATTACCCTGTTAATTTCTGTGTGATATTTATCATGGACTAGATTTTTAATCTAAGGATTCCGAGAAAACAAGCTGCCTCCTTTATTTTGAAGCTTCCACTTATGTTCCCAATGCCAATGTCTTATTGTTGCATCACATGAGAAGAAATTTGGGTAAGCACTATGGTGTGAGAGTGTATAGCTCATATCAATGTCTGATTCCATGCCTAAATATGGAAACTTTCTAGAGGCTACATGATTGAATGATGACTCATTGACTTCATGTTTGTCAAAACCGTGTCATTGTGTAAATTTATTCATACCATATCACACTTCATTGAGATCAATATTCTCCACATGTATGGTCACAAATTGCATCATTATAGGCATAATTCTAAATTAGGACATCTTTGGCCTTGTGAAAATTTCACTTTGTTGATTAATATTTTCATCAAATTATGGGCTAATCATTTATTGGTTAACAATATCTTTAACGAGTACTTTTCTAGGTTTCTGAGCAAAGGAAATGTGATACAACAATCTTTAAGGGTTCAAGTGGAAATGATCTTCTATGGTATTGTAATTGATCACAAAATTTGGGTAACATTTGATTTTGAATTCATGTTCTTTTCCCAATTTGATTCTTCAAAAGGTTAGAAGACTTTAACTAACTTTGTTTCCTGGACCAAGTGCACTTCTTCTTGACATAATCAACAACAATGATATCTCTCTCTGGAAGTTCAATGTTCATCCTTACAATTGTCTCTGATGTTATGAATTTGTGCACACAACTCTGCGGTTAACAGGTTGCAAAATTGAGAATTTGTCCCCATTTTCTCCATAAATCAGTAAGTATCATTTTCCTCCAATCTTTTCTTCTGGCTCTGCTCCTCTCAAGCTATCTCTGATCATATTTCACAAAGGGTTTCTTAAGATATTTTCATGGACTTGCACACATCTTTTGAAAATCTCTAAAGAAATGGGGGAGAATAGAAGAGATGTCTCTCAGACAGACAATCAATGAGGAGATGGTCATCAATTAAGGGGAAGATGTCTAGGGGAGATGTCTCTTAAACAGCCAATCAAGGAGGAGATGATCATCAATGGATATATGATCTCTTTAGGGGGAGTTTGATAAAATGGAGTCAATGCATTTAGTAGGAGTTGGACTTGTCGTTGCTCATTCTATTCAAGGGGAGATTTGATATTCTATCTATTCTATCCTTGGTAGGATATTCTTGGTAAAATATTTTGTGCTAATTATTTTCATGCAAATTTTAACTATAACAACAAAAATAGGGGGAGATTGAAAGAGCATGAAAATACTCTTAATATATCTTTTGATTTTTGTAATTATGGTTTAAAATATTTTCCTTAATTAATTTGTATATATGTTAAGTATGTTTTATTAATATTAGGTATTTTTATTTTCGGATATATATATATATATATATATATATATATATATATATATATATATATATATATATATATATATATATTTTAGGAATATTTATAATTATCTTAGGTAGGTTTTATTTAGGATTATTATTTTTGGTATTTATCTCATACTAACAATACTAATCCTTTCATTATACAAGTTGATCTCTGACTAATTTAGAACTCTTTGGTGATGAGGTAGCTATATAAGGAGGGAATCGATCATTTTACACGGATGGATTCCATAGATTTAGAAGAGTACATCATATTCTCTCAAGAGTTATTTGATTCATTGAAGTCTCTCCTTAAATTAAATGTGCTTTGGTCTTAGATATATGAAGAACGATTGTTAGGAATTAATCTTTTATTCTTTACTGCCTTGTGCATCTTTTTGGAATTGAATTCATAAGTTCTAGATCTATGTTTTTAGTCTTTTAATTTGTTTTGTGTTTGATTTGTTCTAACAGTCTAGAACTCATTTAGTCATTTTATTATTTACATTTTCTTTCATTTCATTTGTTTGGTAACTTGTATTTTGCAAGTATTTTATTAGTGAACGTTTTCCAGCAAGTGTTGTCTTGATGAAGTATTTAATTTCGTGTTTTATTTATTACGCTGCATTTTTACTTTAATTCTGTTTGTGTGAACTTGTGTGTTAAGTTGTTCTGACACTTGTGTGATCACTGTTATGAAAAAGTGACTAATTTTCAAAACAGTCCTAGCTACAATTCTATCACATTCTTATTAATATAGATAGCATTACTAAGGTTAATACCACATAATAATGATGTAATGTTTAGAGCTACATATTTATCTCCGACTAAATATTTACGTTGATGGATGGCGTCACTCATACATATCTATTTTAAATTCAAAATATGAAGGTGATTATCTCCAACTAACTACGCATTCAAGAGTTCACACTGATTGGCCTAGCCTAAGTGATGATCAAACCACTTGCGTGTATGAAAAGCTATTCAAATCCTTCTCCATAACTGAAGCTATAAATGCCTTATAATTCTTTAAATCTATGGATGCATTGAAACTCAGTGGTGAAGGTGGATCCCTTGTTCTAAGCAGGGTTATAAATCAATGTCAATGGATGTTGATGATTCAATTAAACCTCTCTCTCCCATTCCAGAGACAGATGACATAATTATCACATACTTTGAGACTGACCCTCAGTCTCTACTGAATGTTGAGCAATCTCAAGTTCTGCTATATCCTCATGTCTCTCCTCAAGTATACTGCCTAATGAAATTGAGATCCTACCCCTTCCAAACCAAGCTCCATGGATACCTGATTGCTTAACTGCTCCCCTGTTCCCAATGTTATCGAAGCTCATAAAAAGTATAACCATATTTGTAACGACCCCAACTTTTCATCAATAAAACGTAATTAAATTCATTAATAAAATTCCCAAACCGGGGTACCTCAACGACTAGTACATCCTAACCATAATTAAAATGTGGAAAATAACTGTATTTCAACCTTAACGGCTAGTATCAATTACTAGCTTTTTCGACTAAACAATTATTAAATACTTCAATCCTCATAAATGCGTTGCCATCCATGAGACCGATCCTTTCCTCCTACTGATTACCTGGGAGGGAAATAATAAGAAAAGGGTGAGCGAACAATGCCCAGTAAGTTCATACGGAATCTCTCCGAGTACTAAGGAAGAGATAACCGATGTCTTATTGTTGCATCACATGAGAAGAAAATTTGGGTAAGCACTATGGTGTGAGAGTGTATATCTCATCTGAGTGACTGATTCAATGCCCAAATATGAAAACGCTCTAGAGGCTACATGATTGAATGATAACTCATTGACTTCATGTTTGTCAAAACCGTGTCATTGTGTAAATTTATTCATACCATATCATACTTCACTGAGATCAATCTCCACATGTATGCTCACAAATTGCATCATTATAGGCATAATTCTAAATTAGGACATCTTTGGCCTTGTGAAAATTTCACTTATTGATTAATATTTTCATCAAATTATGGGCTAATCATTTATTGGTTAACAATATCTTTAACGAGTGCTTGTCCTGGTTTGTGAGCAAAGGAAATGTGAAAACAACAATCTTTAAGGGTTAAAGTGGAAATGATCTTCTATGGTATTGTAATTGATCACAAAATTCGGGTAACATTTGATTTTGAATTCATGTTCTTCGCCCAATTTGATTCTTCAAAAGGTTAGAAGACTTTGACTATCTTTGTTTCCTGGACCAAGTGCACTTCTTCTTGCCATAAACTACAACAATAATATCTCTCTCCGAAAGTTCAATGTTCATACTTACAATTGTCTCTGATGTTCTGACATTTGTGCACACAACTCTGCGGTTAACTGGTTCCAGAATCGAGAATTTGTCCCCCTTTTCTCCATAAGTCTGTAAGTATCGTTTTCCTCCATTCTTTTCTTCGGGCTCTTCTCCTCTCAAGTAAAACTCTGATCATATTTCACAAATGGTTTTCTTAAGATATTTTTATGGATGTGCGCACATCTTTTGAAAATCTCTAAAGATATGGGGAAGAATAGAAGAGATGTCTATCAGACAGTCAATCAAGGAGGAGATAATCATCAATTAATGGGAAGATGTCTAGGGGAGATGTCTCTCAAACAGTCAATCAAGGAGGAGTTGATCATCAATGGATATATGATCTCTTTAGGGGGAGTTTGATAAAATGGAGTCAATGCATTTAGTAGGAGTTGGACTTGTCTTTGCTCATTCTATTCAAGGGGAGATTTGATATTCTATCTATTCTATCCTTGGTAGGATATTCTTGGTAAAATATTTTGTGCTAATTATTTTCAGGCAGATTTTAACTATAACCACAAAAATAGGTGGAGATTGAAAGAGCATGAAAATACTCTTAATATATCTTTTGATTTTTGTAATTATGGTTGAAATATTTTCCTTAATTAATTTGTATAAATGTTAGGTAGGTTTTAGTAATATTAGGTATTTTTAGTTTAGGATATATATATATATATATATATATATATATATATATATATATATATATATATATATATATATATATATATATATATATATATATATATATATATATATATATTTATAATTATCTTAGGTAGGTTTTATTTAGGATTATTATTTTAGGTATTTATCTCATACTAACAATACTAATCCTTTCATTATACAAGTTGATCTCTGACTTATTTAGATCTCTTTTATGATGAGGTGGCTATATAAGGAGGGAGCCGATCTCTTTTACATGGATGGATTACATAGATTAAGAAGAGTACATCATATTCTCTCAAGAGTTATTTGTTTCCTTGAAGTCTTTCCTTAAATTAAATGTGCTTTGGTCTTAGATATATGAAGAACAATTGTTAGGAATTAATCTTTTAGTCTTTAGAGTTACATATTATCTCCAACTAAATATTTACCTTGATGGATGGAGTCTCTCATACATATCTATTTTAAATTCAAAATATGAAGGTGATTATCTCCAACTATCTACGCATTCAAGAGTTCACAGTGATTGGCCTAAGTGATGATCAAACCACTTGTGTGTATGAAAAGCTATTCAAATCCTTCTCCATAACTGAGGCTATAAATGCCTTATAATTCTTTAAAGCTATGTATGCAACGAAACTCAATGGTGAAGGTGGATCCCTTGTTCTAAGCAGGGTTATAAGTCAATGTCAATGGATGTTGATGATTCAATTAAACCTCTCTCTCCCTTTCCAGAGACAGATGACATAATTATCACACCAATTGAGACCGACTCTCAGTCTCAACTGTATGTTGAGCAATCTCAAGTTCTAATATATCCTCATGTCTCTCCTCAAGTATACTGCCTAATGAAATTTAGATCCTACCCCTTCCAAACCAAGCTCCATGGATACCTGATTGCTAAACTGACTCCCTTTTCCCTCTGTTATCGAAGCTCATAATAAGTATAACCATATTATTGCTCTTCCATGCATCTTAAATTCTTGCATCATCCCCACACCTTGGCTGTTATCCAAATCCCATATGATCATTCTTTATAGGAATCTTGCTGAACTGATGTTTTATGGATATGAAGAGTGGAAGAGGTTTAGTACTTCCATGAGTGTGTCTACATACCCTCACCAATTGTGTATGCTTGATGGATGTGTTTCTACCCATTCAAATGATATTTGTCCTTGAGCAACCAAGAACAATGGATAGTATTTGACGAGAGCTTTATAACAATATGTGGCACGTCCAAATTGGTGTATTTATGAATAAGTAATGACCTCCAGAAGTTTGTCGATGAAAGTACAAGTCAATGAAGCATGAGGAGTGCACGCACCCGAGGATTGGGAGCGCACACACCCAAATATTGGGAGCGCATGCTCTCAAATTACAAAAACTAATGAACTTACTTCCTAATAGGGGGTAGCCGCACCCCCTCCAGCGAATGTTCAGTTTCCTTTTCGGCCAAGGATTCCATGGTTGTTTCCTAATTTCGACCCTTCTTCTCCCAAGTATAATATAACAACTCCAACCTCTTTTTAGGTTTATGTTTGTTATTATTTTTTCAAGTTAGAGACAAGGATTCTAGTATTTTTGTTCATCAATTCGAAGGATTAATCGGGTTTTATGTTTATCAATTTATTTATTGTGTTCATCAAATGAGTATGAACAGCTAAATCTCTTTATTCATAGATTGGATGTAGTGACTATTGGATCTTTATGATATTAAATTTTTAATTCCTCCAATATATCTTGTCCTTGTTCATCTCAATATTTTTAAAAATTATTTTAGGTTTCAATTGTATGATAAGATACTTTTGACCTTTAAATTACTAGGGTTTAAACTGTTGCACTACTGTGGATGATTTATACATTGACCATTATTTTGATGATTAGAATCAACTGAGGACGTGGCGGAAATCAAAAGAATCTAGGTTCATTTGTTCTTAATGACTTCATAAGTTTTATGATTGTTGTATTGATCTAACGAAAGGTATAAACAAGAAGGAAATAATAGGGTTGCAATTCGCACACCAAACATCCCAACCCTTAATTCAAAGGAACGAATCTTTGAATGAGATAGATAATTCATTTATGAAAACATAGAATAGAGTGAAGATAGTTATGACAACCAATCCGTAGATATATCTTTTAATATGATCAAACCCCTAACTTTGAGTTGCTTCAGTTAATTTAGTGTTTTTTTTTTTTGCAGTAAGTAGTTTAGTAATCAAAACAAACAAGGTTACTTTGAACTGTTTAAATCAACATGTTTGACACAGAAGTCTCTATAGTTCGACACCCTGCTCGTGCATACTATTACAACGATAATTAGTACACTTGCTAAGTTATTTTATTACAAGAGAGAATTTTTATCCATCAAAGCTCATTGCATAGAGATTGTGAAAGAGTTTTATTGGAGGCTTATGTCCATGAAACTTTGCATTTTAGGGATTCTCACCAAAGGATCTCCATCTTTGCCTTCCATAGTTCCTTTCTCTCACCATCCTACATTGCCAAGCCTTGATTCTAATCCCAGATCAAAAATGTAGAATCTTCCACCCAACTTTGATACATTTACCTATATTCCTCCATACCATGTCGCCCTTTAGAACTTCAACAACTTTGGGACTGATCTAAGGAAGAGCATGAGACACTCAATGCTTAGAGGTTTTAGTAGAATTGGTGAATTCCTAGATACAAGAGGAAATTACAGAGATCCCCTCCCAAAGGACACCACATATTCTGAAGATTCCACCCTTCTCAAACATACCACTCATCATGATAATTTAACCTTTTATCCAATTAAAACCTTGAATCCTTACCCTTCCATTCCTCCACCAACTCACTTGCAACCCAATCCTTTTTTTTATCAACTGTTGCAACACAAACAAAAACTCAAGAAACAAGGACCATGGGGCCCTCTTAGGCTTAACAAAGATTAACCTCCCATGTCCAAAGCAAAACATATGTATCTAGAGAGTGACCACTTCAAGTATGAACATGATAGGGACAATGAGTGGAACAATGAGAACTTCTACAGAGGACTTGAGACAAAAAATGATAAAGATATTGGATGCAGAGAAAGCTAATGTCATTGCTGCAAAAAAAATCCATTGTAAGGTACTTTGAATCTGGTGATGACAATGATCCTCTCTACATGGAAGTGGATGATGAAAGGTCCTGTTTACTCTAAATCAATTTAAAGGTTAGACAGTTAAGGTTTGACAGCTGAGGTGAAATCTTAGCTGTCAGAGGTTAACTGGTTTTAAAGATTGGAGTTAAATGTGCAGCGGAATAAAAGTGTTTGAAATAATGTAAAGACAAGTGAATAGTGTATGTGTGTGTATATGTGTGTGTGTGTTGTGTGATAATACCAATTGAACACAAGGAATTTTAAGGTGGTTCAGAGTTCACTCCTCCTACGTCCACCCTCACTGTCAACCTTGACAAGTGAGATCAATCCACTTAAATCTAGTTCCCGTTAAGATTTACAAAGGATTGAATAGGCAAGTTCCTTGAACTTCCTCTTCCTAATAAGTACAGTCTATTAGGGATCAAGCTCTAACTCGAGCTATTCTCACTACCCACTTAAAGTCGGTCTTAAGGGGTTCTTACAAATCCGGTTTATACACCCGAGATCAGTTACAAGTGTCTTAATATTGTTTTGATTGTTGGTTGCAGGTTGAGAAGGTTTGGATGCAAGGTTTGTAGAAGTTGGGTGTGTGTGAAGATTGGGGTGAGTCTTCAGTCTTGGAGAGTTCCTTTTATAAGCTAGGAAATAGCCGTTGGAGGAGACAAGGAGACAAGGGAGTGAATGCATGTTGGAGTTGCATTTAGTGCCTTTGTTGACTGGAGAAAGCATTAGCTGGAATCTCGCAACGGTGCATGTGATTATTATGAAGATGAGCTGGCAACATCTGTATGGAGAGATTGGGCAAGGCACATCTTGGTCATCACAGGATTTCTTCATTGCTGCTGATGTTGAAGATCATAGCTGTTGAGGGATGAAGTCTTTGCTGTGAGAGAACCTTAGCTGTCAGAGCTAAGTTCTTGATCTAGAAGGTTTAGGCAATATGTAAAGTATCATACTACACATGTAATTAGATACATTAATGTATATGAGTGGTTTTGAGTGATATCTTTGTGAGATGATTGAATCATAGCTGTCCAGTTGATATATATAGAATTGCAGATTGAAGTTGATGGCTTAGCTGTCCAAGGTCTTACTGTCCCAAGGTCATATGTTATCTTGGCTGTCAGATAACATATGATATATTTCTTTGTCAAAACCTATGGTAACTATGTGGCTTACATAGTTAGGTCCTAACAATTTCCCCCTTTTTGGCAAAGTAATATATCTAATAAAGATATAACCTGCAAGATACTCAAGAATGAATATACCAATGAAGATGAGAACAATCTTCTTGATTCAATCAACTGAGTCTTTAAAACAAAACATATTATCCAAAATAAACAATGTTTTTAAAAGCAGGAATTAAAGGTAGGGATTTAAAAGAGGACTTATCCAAAAAGACATAACATTTTCTTAAGAAAATTCATCTCTTTCTCTTCTTGCTGCAAGGATCTCCTCTCTTTCTGCAAGTAGCACTCTCTTCATCTTGTCCTCAACACCTCTGTAGTACATCTCATTGTTCCATTCCCAGCTCATCTCATCATCATAGGTGAAGGATTGGTTTTGCCTTTCCTTGAGAACAGCTTTGGACAAGGGCTCTTCATCATTTCTCAATCTCATAGTACCCCATAAGGGAGCCTTCTTTGGTTTTGAGCTTTGACCCCTTGTTCCTGCAAATAGGTTAGAAAAGAAGGGGTTTGATTGAAGAGTGATGGGTTGTTGAGTTTGAGGTGGATCGGTTGAGACAGTGAGAACAGGAGAGGTTGAGAGTTGATGTGTTTCATCACAGGAGCACTATCTTCATCATCACTTGACACAATAACATTTGGAGCAAGCACCAGAGGCTCTTTTTCCCAGGTTCACAGCCTTCTTCATCGTATTCAATGGCCTTTCCTTTTGGAGGCCTTCCTCTCGGATTTTGACACATTGAGGCTTCCAAAATGTGTCTCATCTTGGTTATCATTGACCTTGTAAATCTTTGCATGTCTGTAATGGTCACATGATATGGGGGCACAAAAGTTGAAGGATTGAAGTTTGGAGGAAGGTTGGATTGGAGAGATCTTGTGTTTAGGGGAATGAAAGAAGAGGGTACTGAAGATGAAGGGGGAAACATAGCTGTCAGGCTTGGTCTTGTAATGACAGCCATGATAATGGATTTATTGAGGCAAATCCTCCAATACATTTCTTTGGCAAGCTCAATGCACAGGGCATACACCAGGGATGAAGGCATATAAATGCATTCATTGATATTTGAAGAGAGGAGCTGGGAGAACAACATTTCCCAATCTATTATGGTAGAGATATCCATGAAGTTGGGTAGTAAGGGGGCTTTGTGAAAGAAGGAGTTGGGAAGAGCTATTCTGTACTTTTTCCATTCCTCATGGGCAAACACTATGAGGCCACATCTATTCCTTGCATGAATCATAATGGAATTTTTGCTTAACACCAAGGATTGGAGACTAGGTGAGGATTGGCAATTTCAGGGAAATGGGAAATATCCTTCAATCTTTGGTGGGCAGCCATGATAGAGGGGAAGGAAAAGTCAATGTCACAATCTAAAATCCAAGGTTCATAAGTAGGAAGGATTTCAGATTCAAAGGAGGGATCAACAGCTTTCTTGGTTTTGATCAGCCTCACTAGGTTTAAATTGAGATTCTTGGCCGATTGAGGTTCGGGATCAAGAATGGGTTGAGGTTCAGTTTCGGGAATGGGTTCAGGAGCAGGAATAGGTTCAGGTTCAGGAATGGGTTCAGGTGCGAGAAATGGTTTCAGGTTCTGGGTTCAGAATGGTTACTTTCTTGGCCAAATCTACTGTGTTTGATAAGTTTCAAGGCTTTTGGGTTTCTTCCTCTGTTAGCACTTGTCTTAAGTAATAGATAACAGAGGGACATGCATGGGATCCTCTAAGGAAAGTCCTTCAGAAGCCTTTAAAATGTTTTCGTGGATGGGGAAGGATCTCGAGGGACTGTCGAGGGAGATTCTTGACTTGAGAGAGGGATAGGCTGTCGAATGGGAGACATAGGGCTTTTATTCCCCCTTAACAGAGGCTCATCCTTTTCAGAGCTAGAGCTATTCCCCCTATCTTTTTCAACACTTGGCTCATTTGGACTAATGTTAGAGGGATTAAGATTTAGGATGCCTTGAGCCACAGAGTCATGAGGTGAACTAGATTGGTCTTTGGATGATGAGGGTTGAGGAGTGGTTGGTTTCAACTTTTTGGATAGGGGAGCATTTATATCTGTTTTTCTCTTCCTAGAGAAAGTACTGAGAGTAGGAGAAGGCTTAGAGATTACCTTGGATGGGGTTTCAGCACTTGAGACAACCTTAGCTGTCAGGGATGAAGCTTCCATAGCTGTCCCAGATGACTGTCCAACCTTAGCTGTCCTCACTTCCATTAGTGATTCAGCAACAGCTCTTCTCATATCTTCATCAAACTCATCACCTTGAGCTTCACCAAAGATACACAAGATCGTGGATTTCTTCTTCTTCACCATCATACTCATCAATATCCTTGTAGATAGGATCTGATCGAGTCTCTTCACCTGTCGGCATGTTCCTCGGCTACCATCTTTCCTTTGTCAGTTTCTTGAGTACTTTCTTGCTCAACAGGCTATCTCCTCTTGAATTTGCTTTCCTTTACTAAGCTTCTTTCCCTTTCCTGTTTTCTTCATCTTGGCTAGGCTTTTTCTTCTTTTGATTTTGGCTTGGGAAGTCTCTTGAGCTCTTTCTTTTATGACAACACCTTTGTCATGCTTTCTCTTGGATCTTTTATCATTCACCATGTTCACCAATCCCTGCCATATCTTCATATCCTTCTCAGTTTTCTCTTTCAATCTTTGAGAGGCTTCATCAAAATTCTCGTAGAGCTGTCCCCAAGCTCTAATTTCTTCTTGCCCTTCAGTTTGAAGGTGCTCAAGTTGAAGCTTCTGGTTGATACTAGAGATGCAGACTCAAGCCACTCATCCTTAAGGGGAGGATTCAACCTTGGAATAATATGATGGAGAATTCCACTCATGAATCAAATTGTTCATCCTTGGATTTTGTTTCTTGTATTTCCAAGGAGAGGGAGATATGGCTAATTGAAAGTTGTGAAGTAAGGCAACACTCCAGTTAACTTCTTTGGTTATCAAACTTAGGGCTTGCTTCCATTCATTGGGACTTATTTGATCAAATGATGACTGCTTTCCATCAAACCCTTTGATCACAACATCCATTAGGGTTGATTTGAACAAATCAAGGTCCTTCTTTTTGATTGGTTTGTCCTGAACCAATAGATAATTGCAGCTTGGTTTGTCAAAGAACCTTTTGTAGAAGGGTTCCAGGTTGTTGTCCTTTCTATTCCAGAGATTTGAAATACCATTGCTTTTGATGGGAATGTTGTAAACCTTGGACACAATCTTGGGGGTCACATTGATTTCAGTACCTTCAATGATGGTTTTGATTGCCCCAGATGATAGTCTTTCTCCTTTCATAAAAATTTCTCTCGCACACTTCTCATAGATAGGAGGTTGAGATTCCATCATATTGCAAAGATGATTGGATTCCAAGAGTTCTTTGATGAGAGCTCCAACATTGTGCTCATAGAACTCGGGTTTGATGTAGTATCCATGGGCTTCAGTGGTAAGACATGTTTGAACTTTAGAACGAGAGAGATTTAGGGTTTATGAGAAAAAGAACAGAGGGAATTAAAGAATGAATTTGGAAGGGAGAATAGTGATTGTTTAAGCGAGGGATTAAATCGCAAGGTTAAATGATAGTTTTGATATGGGGATTGGTGGAGTTCAACGGCTAATACGTGGGTTACTGCAACGGTTAAAATTTTGCATTTAAGAGGGAGACTGTTCATGAACAGTGATATTTGTCTCCACTCATTACTTGTACAATAACTTCCCATAAAACATGGGAGTTATTTCCGTACACAAAGGCGAAATTTCAGAGTGAATAAACAGAGTCATTAATAGATATATGTTAGTGGCAAGTTCCAAAACATCCTCGATTTGGCAAGAACCAAATTCATAGCCGTCGAGACTTAATTACCGGCCAAGTCTATTTTGAATGATCATTGCCTCTAATTTGACCGAAACCGAATTTGGCTATATAAGGAAATGATTCAGAAGAAGAAATTTACCAAATTCATTTCATTCATAGAGAAATGGGAAGACTTGTTTCAAAGTTCAGTCCTAGCAAAATGGCTAAGATCGCAAAGAGACTTGTTTTTCAAAGTCCAAGGGTAGATGAAACAAGAGAGGCAAGGTTTGAGAGGGAGTTTCTGTCATATAGGCTCCAAACCGATATAGGTTTGGAGCGGGAGGTGGATCAAATACTCAAAGATGATCCCAATAAGGAGGAGGAGATGAAGGAGAGAGAGATAAGAAGAAAGTTTTGGGAGGAGGAGAGATTAGCACTTTTGGAAGGTGAGGAAAATAGGTTAAGAGAGAGAGCAAAAGGTAAGGGTAAGGCTAAGATAGTTGAAGGGGGAACCGGTGGTCCGACGGCTAAGGTTAAGCTGTCAAGAAAGGAGAGAGAAGGAGAGTCAAGTAGGCCGCTTAAGGACAAAGTTGAAAGGGTTTATACCTTGGGAGAGCTAGTGAAGCTTGACGGTGATGAAAGGATTAAGGTTGACACAAAAATTGGTCAACCTGATTTCATAGCTGTCAAGGAATTCACCATTGTCACGAGGATTCTCTAACTCTTAGCCAAACAATTCTTGAAGGAACTGGAGATAACTTTGCAGGAGTGCAAAGTTCTCCTTCCAAAGTCTATATGAAGTTGTTTTCTCAATTTCTCAAGTGTTTGAGTCCAATTTGCTCTAAATGGTGAGGAAGATGAAGGTCCTCGCCCGATCAAGCTATCATTGCACAGGCAAGTGCAAACTCTTCAGGTACCTTCAGTTTTATCTCACCACTTAGTGAGTATCCTCCCTATAATGCGGTTGAAGAATGGTGGCCAAGGAGGGTCTGTCCTTCTTTGCAGGTTCTCAACCTCTCGCAATTGATCCATTCATGGAAAGGCACCCTGTTTGGTTGGAGAGATATGGAGATATCAAAGAGAGTGCATACCAAGCTCCGAGACATTATTCATAGTGATAGAGGATATGGGGATGATTGCTTCCAAGATCGGCTATGGGATAAACAGGATTGACAGTCCTTAGCTGTCAGGGCTTTTCAGAGGTGTTTGTTGAGATGAGAAGGAGGGTTGATGAAGCTTTTGGTACTATGGGTTTATGGTTGTTTTTATGGTGTTTGAATTTCTGTAATGTAGGAATGAAGTTTGGTTTGATAGGTAAGAAGCTTTTGTATTGAGAAATAGGTTAGGCCGTCAGACAATGTTGTTGAAGCGGCCATAGAACATGTTTTGGTTCCAATGAATAAGAGTTTTTCCCTTTGATTTATTTTGGTAGATTAATCATGCCTAGCATTGCTCTTAACATCTCAAATCTTTTCTCATCCATAGCCTTTGTTAGGATGTCGTAGACATTATTTTCAAGTACACACTTTAGCAAGACTAATGTTTCCTTTTTCAAATACGGTCTCGATGAAGTGATGTCGACCTCAATATGCTTTGTCTTTGAGTGTTGGACAGGGTTTTCTGTCATGGCAATGGTACTTGAGTTGTCACAAAAGATTGGGATGTTGGGACAGTTCAATTCCAAAATCTTGTAATTGACTTTTGAGGTAAAGTATTTGTGAACAAACACAAACCGGCGGCAATATATTCGGCCTCACTGTTGAGGTGGCTGCGAGGTTTGCTTTTTACTTGACCATGAAATGATTCTAGATCCAATGAATTGGCATCCACCACTTGTGGACTTTCTATCTAGGTTACACCCTGCATAATCGAGTCGGTGAATCCAATTAAAGAAAATGGGGATTCGGTAGGATACCACAATCCATAATCGTGGGTTCCTTTGAGATATCTCGAATTCTCTTGACGGCGAGAGAGATGAGACTCCTTGGGATTTGCCCGAAATCTAGCACAAAGACGTACACTAAACATAATGTCAGTCTTGAAGGTTACATAGAGAAGGGATCCAATGTAGCTCCTGTAAAGTGTTGGATTTACACTTTGGCCATCGTGATCGGCATGAAGTTTGGTTGTGGTTGACAATGGAGTTTTAGCAGGTGAAGAAGATTGCATGTCAAACTTTTTGATCATGTCCCTTGTATATTTAGCTTGGTTGATGAATATTCCTTCCTCCATTTGCTTGACTTGAAGGCCCAAAAAGAATGTAAGCTCACCAATCATGCTCATTTCAAGCTGGTCCTTCATAATATTTCCAAATTCGTGCACAAGTCTTCATTTGATGATCCAAAAATGATGTCATCAACATAGACTTGGATGAGCAACTGATCATCTCCATATTTTTTGATAAACAAAGTGTTATCAATATGGCCCTTGGTAAATCCTTTACCAAGGAGATATCTAGATAGGGTGTCATACCAAGCTCTTGGTGCTTGTTTAAGTCCATATAGTGTTTTGTCCAATTTATATACATGATCGGGAAATTTGGGATGCTCAAATCCAGGAGGTTGAGAAACAAACACCTTTTCATTTAGGATTCCATTTAGAAAGGCACTCTTAACATCCATTTGAAACACTTTCATCTTCTTAAATGAAGCATAGGCAAGAAATAGCCTTATAGCTTCAAGTCTTGCAACCGGTGCAAAAGTCTCATCATAATCAATGCCTTCTTCTTGTCTCGTATCCTTGAGCAACCAGTCTAGCTTTGTTTCTTATTACAACACCCTCTTCATTCATTTTATTCCTAAACACCCATCTTGTTCCTATGACAGTTTGGTTCTTTGGTTTAGGAACAAGCTTCCAAACTTTGTTTCTTTCAAATTGCTCTAGCTCTTCCTCCATTGCTTCTATCCGATCTGGGTCTTGAAGAGCTTCATTTATCTTTTTGGGTTCAATTTGGGAGATGAAGTCACTCATTAGAGAGTCAAGAACAGGCATGTTAGGTGGAATGTCCATTTTGTGTATAGGAAGATCTATATAGATGTTTTTGTTTGGAGGGATAATGTGGGTAATTATTTCAGGTTGAGGAATTGATTGAGAGGAGTTGTTATCAGATTGGATAGGGTCTTCTTCAAGGGGATTTTGATGTTTGGATGAAGGAAGGTTAATTGATGCATCATGGTCATCGGATGCACCATTGCTGTTGAGAGAGGATTCATGGCCGTCGGGCAAAGTTGATTGTTTATTTGTGTCTTTGGGCACTATATAAGGAAGGGAAGGTGAATCTTCTTCGGGGATGAGACAAGAGGGGTCATGAGCAGGAGAAACCTCGGGAAGGTTATCTGAGTTGCCCACGGCTTCATCAAAATCACATAGTTCGGTGTGACTTTGGTCATTATTTTCATCAAAGTATACATGAATTGATTCCTCTACACCAAGTCTTCTTTTGTTGTAAACTCTATAGGCTTTGCTTGTATTGGAGTATCCAAGGAAAATTCCTTCATCACTCTTTGAATCAAATTTGTCAAGATTATTTTTCCCATTGTTGTGTATGAAACATCTACTTCCAAAGCCATGGAAGTATGAAATGGTTGGTGTTCTTCCATTCCAAAGTTCATAAGGAGTCTTGGAGTGAAACTTGTTGATGAGGGTTTTGTTTTGAACATAGACAGCGGTGGTTCTTGCTTCACCCCAAAAATATTTGGGAAGGTTGTGTTCGACAGCATAGATCTTGCTTTGCCTCACAAATTGTTCTATTCTTTCTTTTCTCGCAACTCCATTTTGCCGAGGAGTTCTAGGAGCGTAAAAGTTATGCTCAATCCCTTTTTGATCACGGTATTCTTCAACACCGGTGTTCTCAAATTCCTTACCATGATCCTGATCTAATTTTGATGATGGATAAACTCTTTTGGTTTTGAATTTTATTGAACAATTTGACAAGTTGTTCCAAAGTATCCTTTTTGGATTCAAGGAGGATGATCCAAGTAAATCTAGTATAGTCATCAACTACAACAAGAGAGTATCTCTTTCCACCAAGAGATCTAGTTACTGATAGGTCCAAAAAGGTCCATGTGAAGAAGTTGAAGAGGTTTAGAGGTATCTAGTGCCGTTTTGGCGGTGAAGGAGGTTTTCTTTTGTTTTCCACATTGACAAGCTTTGCATAACTTGTCCTTTTTGAAGGGTATTTTGGGTAGGCCTTTTACTAGGTTGGAGTTGGCTAGTTTTGAGATGCTTTTTAGGTTTAGGTGAGCTAATCTTTTTGTGCCATAACCAAGACATGTCGGATTGATCAAGGAGAGAAGGCAATGGGCATCCGAGGAATCCACAATTTCAAGGTTTAGACGGTAGAGATTGCCTTTTCTTATTCCAAAGGTGAGAATTGATTTGTTGTTGACATCCTTGACAATGCGGTGGTTCTTGGAACATTCAACATGATATCCCTTATCACAAATCTGACTAAGGCTAATCAAATTGTGCTTGAGACCTTCTACATAAGATACATTAGTGAAAATAATATCTTTAGTAACAAGGTTTCCTGATCCTTTGACTTTGGCTTGAGAATTGTCACCAAAAGTTACATTTGGACCATTTTTGGGGACATATTGTTGTAGCCACTCCTTGTTGTAAGTCATGTGTCTGCTGCATCCACTGTCCAAGTACCATATTCCTTTCCTAGGTTCCTACAAAACAACAAAATACATTTATGGTACCCTTTATTCTTTTGGGTCCAAAGGATTAGAATTTCTTTGGTCCCCTAGCTTTGTTCATTGCTCTCTTTCCAAAGTGCTTGGTTTAGGGCATTATAATATCCCATGATTTGCGGCATATAGGGAGTAGGAGCAATAGGTTGGGTTTGATTAAGGAATTGGTTGGGAGAAGAGAATAGATTTTGGTTATGAAAGCGAGAATGGCTTGGGGAATTATGAGATGATCTAGGAGAGGTATTGTGTTGGGCATGGTTTCTTCCATTAGAGAAGGGCCAGTTAGGTCTTTGAGGTTTGGCATATGAGTGATGATCATAGAATCTTTCTTTGTCTTGGAGACCTCACTGTTCACCATATCTTGACTGTCTAGGGAACCTCTGCTTTGTCCACCATGTCTTGGTTGTCTAGGAGACCTCTGGCTTTGTCTGTCATGTCTTGGTTGGTTCTCCTTAATTTGCTCCTTGATTCCTTTCTTTTGCCATATGTATTTACCTTTGCTTGCTTGTTCTCCTTTTCCTTTTGACCTGTTTTAGAATGGCTATATGATTTTTGTCGGTGTGAGTGGGGCTATCTGAGTTGATACATCGGTGTGGCTGGAGCTAGCTTCATCCATTTTTCCTTTTTCCTTAAGATCTTCCTTGGTTTGGATAGGATAAACATTTTCTTGGACTTTGACATAGTTCATGCTTTCAAGAACCATTTTGTCAATTGCCCTTTCATCGGTAAGAGGGGTATAAGTGTATATGGTAGGGTTGTTAGCTCCAATTCGATTTGTCACTTGGGAGTCTTTGGTTGTAGCTAAAATGGGTCAAGGCTTCTCCGAGGACTATTCCAGGTTTTAAACTTCTTTACGAAGGATTCATTTTCCTTTTCAAGATTGATATTGGTTTCCGAAGTTTGGAATTCATAGTCCCGGATCTTCATTGGCTTTTTCAAGCATAAGGTTTTGGACTTTCGGACCTTGATTGGCTTTTTCAAGGTTCTCAATGGTTTTACTTTGGGATAGATTGTCGAGTGAGTAATGAAGCAAAGCCAGTTTGGTGTCTTTTTATTTGAATTAATAAAGTACGACTAATTGTTTAAATTCTTCATTATTTAAGGTATTAAATTGAGGTACTGTTTTAGTTCCTCAAAGCTGACTAAGGCTTCAAGATCCTCTTCATTGTCTGAGTTTTCATCATCTCCTAGGCCATCAAGCATATCATTGCTTCTTCTCCTTCACTTTCGTAGTCACCGTACTCACATTCCTCATCATTTGAACTTGGATGAGTCGGCAATCAATACTTGCTCTTTATTCTTCTCATTCTTCTTCTTTGTGCAATTATAGCAGTTGCATCTTGAACTATGAATTATCTCTTTAGAGTATGAGAATTTCTTAGTTTGTCGACTTTCCCTAGGTTTCCTTGGTTCAGACAATCGGAGGAGTAATGTCCAAGCTTCTTACAGTTGAAGCATTCAACTTTCTTTTTAGGGTTCTCTTGATCGAGGTGGATGGGCTATAGCTTCTCTCAAAGGACTTCTTATGTGCTTTCAAGGTGTTTCGACTGCCCATGGATATGAGGCTTGGTAGATCTCCTTGGGAGAGGTTATTTGAGGGAAGGTTTACTTTTGGAGGGAGAGAAGAACCATAGAATCAATATCTTGTTGGGTAATTGGTTTTTGGGTGGTTTCTTGGGCGGCTAAGGCAAGAGTTTGTGAGATGGAGGGAACGGGTTGAAGTTTTATCATTCCTTCTAGTTCATATGCTTCAAGTTTACCAAAGTATTGTTCAACGGTCATGGTGCTCCATTACGAGCCTTCTCTTATTGGCAAAGCTACCTTCTCATATTCTTGAGGAAGGTTGGAGTATATTTTGAGACACAAGTCTTGGTTCTCAAAAGTTTTACCATGATCAGCAATGGATCTTACCAAGTCTTCAAACCTTGGTTTTGCAGCACTTACTTTCTCACCAGGGTAGAATTTGAAGTTGTCAAGTTGTCTAAGAAGATTGTATAGGTTTTGTGTTCTAACACTAGTGTGTTTTTGGAACTTGGTATGAATGAGTTCCCAAGCGGCCTTTGCAGTTGGCTCCTTGGCAATTTCTTGAGCAAGAGAGTCATTGACACTCTTTTGGAGTATGTTCTTGACTTTAAGGTTAGCACTAACAAGTTGCCTTTCGAATCGATCTGCATCTGGAGATTTAACTTTGCTAGGTCCACCATTTGTATCAACAGATACAGATATGTGACTTCATTTTCAAGGGCAAACCAATTCCAGATACTGTTGGCATCAAGGTAAGTTTTGATTTTTGATGCATATATTTCAAATGATCCACAGTCATCAATGTGGGGAATGTCTTTCTCATTATTTCTTCTTGGTTGAGGCATGGTGGGTTGGTAGTTGATCCTTCACAAGTTGTTAGACTTTTATGTGTGAAGACAAGCTCTGATACCAATTGAAAGGTCCTGTTTACTTTAAATCAAATTAAAGGTTAGGCTTAAGGTTTGACAATTAGGTGAAATCTTAGGCTGTCAGAGGTTAACTTGGTTTTAAAGATTGGAGTTAAATGTGCGGCGGAATAAAAGTGTTTGAAATAATGTAAAGACAAGTGAATAGTGTGTGTGTGTGTATATGTGTGTGTGTGTTGTGTGATAATACCAATTGAACACAAGGAATTTTATGGTGGTTACGAGTTCACTCCTCCTACGTCCACCCTCACTGTCAACCTTGACAAGTGAGATCAATCCACTTAAATCTAGTTCCCGTTAAGATTTACAAAGGATTGAATAGGCAAGTTCCTTGAACTTCCTCTTCCTAATAAGTACAGTCTATTAGGGATCAAGCTCTAATCTGAGCTATTCTCACTACCCACTTAAAGTCGGTCTTAAGGGGTTCTTACAAATCAGTTTATACACCCGAGATCGATTACAAGTGTCTTAATATTGTTTTGATTATTGGTTGCAGGTTGAGAAGGTTTGGATGCAAGGTTTGTAGAAGTTGGGTGTGTGTAAAGATTGGGGTGAGTCTTCGCCTTGGAGAGTTCCTTTTATAAGCTAGGAAATAGCCGTTGGAGGAGACAAGGAGACAAGGGAGTGAATGCATGTTGGAGTTGCATTTAGGGCCTTTGTTGGTGGAGAATAAATTAGTGGAATCTGCAACCGGGCATGTGATTTTTATGGAGATGAGTGGCAACATCTCGTATGGAGAGATTGGGCAAGGCACATCTTGGTCATCACAGGATTTCTTCATTGCTTTGTTGATGTTGAAGATCATATTTGTTGAGGGATGAAGTCTTTCTTTGTGAGAGAACCTTAGGTATCGAGCTAAGTTCTTGATCTAGAAGGTTTAGGCAATATGTAAAGTATCATACTACACATGTAATTAGATACATTAATGTATATGAGTGGTTTTGAGTGATATCTTTGTGGGATGATTGAATCATAGTTTGTCCGGTTGATATATATAGAATTGCAGATTGAAGTTGATGGCTTAGCTGTCCAAGGTCATATGTTATCTTGGCTGTCAGATAACATATGATATATTTCTTTGTCAAAACCTATGGTAACTATGTGGCTTACATAGTTAGGTCCTAACACATACGTTAGACGTATTTGGCCCATCTGGTCCATTTCGCCATGTTGGGCCCAATTTACTGTTCAGGCCCAAATCCATTTTCATAATCGCATCAGTAGCCCCCAAGTTTGAGACCTGGACTATTCATGGTCCATGCGAGAAATTCCAGATGTCGCTTCAGATTCTTGCTCTCATCCTCTAATTGGCGGGATAGGAACTTCACGGGACACCTCAGGGGCTACGTGTCACTCTCGGGTTGATGGGCTAGGACGGTTTGACAGTGCCATATTTTGCCTAGGCATTCATGCTTCACAATAAATGGTCCTTAATAATGGGGGAGAATTTCAAAATTCAAACATCATTTATAATTTCTAGAAAACTCCCAACACCCTTTCATCTTCCTAGGTTAAGGTCTGGTCTCAGTCTGTCATTTTCACTTTACCCTCACTTTCAGCTCTCAGTAAATCCTTCAAGCTTCTCCGACGAAGGTTTTTTGCAAAAACCCCCTTTCCCACCGTCATTACGTCTGTTTCTTCCGTTTATTTCCCCCAGATTCGCTTTCGATTCACACTTACGGGCACGTAACTACAATTTGGGGCTTCCTAGGCGTATTTCTGGGGATTTCGTCTTCCTCTCGAAGTTTTCGGCCACTTTCCGCCCAAACTTTCCGTCTTCGTCATTTTCTTCGAATTTCACAGGTAAACCTTTGAATTCTCGCGCTTTCTTTACTTTTTATTTTTACTTCAACTTTTCTATCTCGCATGATGGCTAGAACTAAGTCATGCGTTAGAACCATTAGATTTGGGCAAAACTTGAAAAATGGGGGGGGGTATTATAGGGTCGACAAGGGGGTATGGGCAAGAATCCCGCGAGAAGACCTTAATTCCATGCTTATGCGACATGGCACTAATGTCACAGTCTTAGATGCCTTAGAAATTAGAGGTCCCCCCCCCCTTCTTACACAAATCAATATCCAAGAAAACCTTCTTCAATACTTGGGAGTTATGCTCGCATATTTGCGACTTTTATCATTCTCGCTTTGATTCTGATTTGTCTGACACTGACTATCTCGCAGCCCCCAAGTTACGTAGTCGTCGCTTCTATAAACAGGTTTTGTCCAGCTCAGGTGATCTAAGCGACATGTCTTCCACCAATTCCACTTCCATCCATGACATCTCGGACACCTTGGTCACAGAAACCACATCTCGCCACCAGGTTTCATCTGACAATTTCCTTCTTTCCAATGTCGCTGAAGCCAGTACTTATTCCTCTGATTCCCAAACTCCCCTACTCATTAAGTATGGGATAAACGATCACATCTATCACATCGAACCATATACTGGCGACATGAATTTAGCCGCCATGCAACAACGAACAGATGATGTTGTCGCATATGTCTCCAAACTAGAAGCTGGCCTTAGGCTTCCTCTGGATCCCTTTATCTGTGCTTTTCTACATAAAGCCCAAGCCGCAATCGTGGACCTCCACCCCAATGCTTTTCGCATTTTAACTAGCTACATAATAATCTGTAGGGCTCTTAGGCACGAACCCACCATTTCTCTTTTTGTGCACTTATTCGAAGGTTATACTGTTGTTTCCCAGCGAGATGGCATTGTCGAAAAATGCCTCTCCATAAAGTATAGGAAACCTAAGATTCTTACTCCTCTTCCCGGTAAAGTTCAACACTAGCAATCTAAGCCTATTTTCATTACTTCTCGCATTGGGTGGACACACTCATGCGACTTGAGGGAAATCATTCCCAAAGTTGAAACCAAAAAAGCTCTAGTTTCTGGCGACACTCGCCTCAAGGATCACATACTACAAGTCCTTGCTGATGCCTCCGACTCTGGCCTAGCCCTATTTTCATGGAGAGAAATCCTTTTCAGCCCCTCCCTTCTGCGAGAATTTGGATTCCTTGATTTTACCTGTCCCACTGATGAATCCCGCATAACCATTGTTCATACTGCCCCTATCCTAGATGGGAAATCCATTCAAAAAACTGCTTTGCATCTGAGTGCAAACCTTGCCAGCGGGAAGGTCATTGTTGCAAGGCCATGTTTGACGTTCACAGTATACCTTCTCGCCTCAAACTTTACTTCGTTACTTTGCTTCTTTCTTTTAAAGAACCTTTCTTTCTTTTTCTTTTCGCAGAATTCAAATCAATGTCGCTCTCCTAGAGGCGAGATGCTTTCTCAAATGCTGATGGCCGCTGCAAGTGGATCGCTGACGCTAGACAAGCTGCTCTTTCCAAGACTGCTGAGAAAGAGATTCCAATTTCCATCCATGGGGATGATGCCGCTGCTATAGCGAGGGAAAAAGCCGATGCCGCTGCGGAGAAAGCCAATGGGAAAGCAATTGAACCTTCCCAAAAACGTAGGAAATCCAAGACCCCAACGCGGGATACCCTACTTAACTTGGTTGATGAAGATAAAGAAGTGGAAATCAATTAAGAACCAGAACAAGAGCCCCCAGCAACTGATGTCGCTCTAACTACTGAATCCACTAAGCCACATCAAAGTCCCGCTTCTCGCCCTCTCAAACGATCCCGCCCAACCGAGGGTGCATCTTCTGAACAAGCGAATGAGCCCATCCCTAATGAATCCACTGAACTCCTTATCGCCAGTTGGCTCCAGGCGGGTTTTCAAATGCCATCGGATGATGACTGCCTTCTCGAGCTTAGCCGAGAGATTGGCGCCGTTCATGACTTGCCTAATCTGAACCTCCGATCTAGCAACCAAAGCTACAACATGCTTGGGGGCGGTATCGTTCAACGCTCCAGTGTGTCACAAAGGGTTCGAGAATATGAGGACATGGATGAGGACTATGCTGCTAGCGATGCCGACCTCTATCTTAGTGGCGTAAGTCCATATTCTCGCTGCCCTTACATTTATTCTTTTTCTCGCTATTTTACTAATCATACTTAGTTTCACTTTGAATAGGTTTCAAGCATTATTTATGGTTTAAGGAACAAATCTCGCAATATAACAACAGAATGGGCATCTTGCGAGAAGGCCCTTAAGCGAGCTCGCACTGAGAAGGAGAGGTACAAGAAAAAATTCCTGGATCGGGAACAAGATGTTGCCGCCATTCAAGCGGAAAAAGCAAAAGTTGATGAAGCCATCAAAGGCTACGAACAAAAAGAGAAACAATTCACGGGCGAGATGGAAGCCCAAAAGCTAAAGCTGGAGGAGCAGAACAAACTTTTAGCCGCTGAACTCGAAGCGACAAAAAAGAAGGATCTCGAGAATCAAGCCCTTGTCGCACAACTCAAAGATGATCTTATTGAGGCCAAAGCCAAAGCCGAAATGGAATCCATGGAGTTGTATGACAAGGCCCTAATCCACTGCATGTGAACAGCCGTGGCCAGCGCCGGTGACGTCCCAGCCATCACTCCGGAATTAATTGCCAAATGGGGATCTGAACCCCTTTACAACGACTTTTGCCGCCTTGGCCATAGCTTGGTTGCATATGAGGAGGAAGAACTTCAAAGATCGCTGCTGAGGATCAACTCTTGGGGAAGCCTGTTTGGGAGGTTCCTGCCGTTACTGATAAAGATGCCCTAACCCTTTAGGCCGATCTCATTAGCGCGAAAGGCAAGGCGCTGAAGAATGCTAAAGATGCTGCTGAAGCTGCCCTAGCTGCCCTAGCTGCAAAGACTACTTCCAGCGCCAACCAAGATACTTCTATGGCCCCTCATAGCGACAATCTCGATGCACCTAGTGACTTTTGCCGCCTTGGCCATAGCTTGGTTGCATATGAGGAGAAAGAAATTTCAAAGCTCGCTGCTGAGGATCAACTCTTGGGGAAGCCTGTTTGGGAGGTTCCCGCCGTTACTGATAAAGATGCCCTAACCCTTTGGGCCGATCTCATTAGCGCGAAAGGCAAGGCGCTGAAGAATGCTAAAGATGCTACTGAAGCTGCCCTAGCTGCAAAGACTACTTCCAGCGCCAACCAAGATACTTCTGTGGCCCCTCATAGCGACAATCTCGATGCTCCTGCCTCTTAAATCTTTGGTGCTCATTAAAACAATTTCAACATTTTATTTTGTGGTCTGTGCTAAACAATTTACATTCCTGCCTTTTAACTTTAGTTTGTCTCTTTTTGGATGTCGCAGTTTGCGGCTTTAACTTTGACTTTAACTTTCTTTTATGAATGCTTCTTTCTTTGATACTTGTCCTGCTACATTTTGGATGTCGCGGTTTGCGACTTTGCTTCTATACTTTGATTCTAATCATTACTTTACTTTCTGCAACTTGCTTTAAATTCTATCTTTTGCATGTCGCCTGCTTTATTTTGATTTTGCTTCAATAGTTTATCAAAAATTTACTTTACATAATTTATTTCCATATACATACTACTCCCTTCAAAAGAGTGAGGCTTGTCTTTAGGCAGCCTTACTCCTCAGTTATGCTTCTCGCCTTTGAGCTTTACCTAGATTTTTGGCGACTTGACCCAAACCACTTATCAAAACTTCCTGCGGCAAACCGCACTTGGCCTAAACTGCGGGGCCAAACCTCATTTGGCCAAAAACCTCGCTGATCAAAACCGCACTTGAATACAAACCTCTCTTGATGTGAACCGCATCACTTGGAAATTGGCTTTAATGCGAACCACATTAACTGGCAACCGCATTCGATGCAAACCACATTACTTGGAAACCGTTGTTGATGCAAAACGCATCTTTAACAAACCGCAGTTGATGCAAACCGCATCAGCTACAAACCGCCTAGGACCAAAACTAGCGCCTTAGATCCCTAGGACAAACTATCGTGTTCCAATCTTGTTCATCTTTTTGCCTGGCACCTTTAAGCCAGGTCTTTTTTGTGCCTGTTAAAAAGCCAGGTCTTTTCTGTGCCTGGCACCTTTAAGCTAGGTCTTTTCTGTGCCTGGCACCTTTACGCCAGGTCTTTTTTGTGCCTAGCACCTTTAAGCCAGGTCTTTTCTGGGCTGCAACCTTCCTCGCCTCCATCTACAAGAGGCAACCTTCATGGCCGCTATCTTCAAGTGGAAACCTTTACTTGCCTCCATCTTTAAGCTTTAATTGGCGGCAATCTTCACTTGCCTCCATCTTCAAGCTTTACTTGGTTACAATCTTCACTCAGTGACAATCTTTATGGCCGCCATCTTTTCTTCATTCATTCACTCTTACTGTCATCCCGCACTCAATTTGTGCTCCTCGTTTCATGAAACACAAAGTAGCATTGTTAGAATTAGACAATTATTCGACAAATATTGTACAAGCATGTCGCCAAGAAAATTCCATGATCTTTCCAATAATAATACGTCAAAATACATTGTCTAAGAATGACAAATTTTACATAACTTTCCCCCTTCCTAATCGTGCGACAATTATAATGTTCGAGTTACAAGAAAAGTTATATAACTTTTGCTATATAGCATGCGACAATCAAAATAGCTGAATCATAAACAGAAGCGACAACTTCACTGGTAAAAACACATAAGATGATCAACACTCCACGCATTCTTGAGCTCCTCGCCATCCTTTTTTTTCAACTTATAAGCTCCTTCTCGAACGACTTTGGTTACTTGGAACGGGCCCTCCCACTTTTCATTCAACTTTGTAAACCCCGATTTTGGCCCAGTGGCCTCCACACTCCTAAGGACCCAATCTCCGACATTGAATGATCTTTTGTTAACTCTCTTGTTATGCTGTGTCTTCATCTTCTACTTATAATTGATCATTCTCATTCTTGCCTGAAGCCTCTTCTCGTCGCTCAGATCAAGGTCATTACAACGCCTTTGCCCATTTCTCACTTCATCATAATAAGTCACCCTGTAAGTCGGCAACGCCATCTCTGCCGGTGCCATTGCCTCAGATCCATAAGTAAGCGCAAAGGCGGTTTCTCCTATTGAGCCCTTTACAGTTGTTCTAACATACCACAACGCCATTGATAACTCTTCCAACCAAGCTCCACCGCTTCATTCTAAATTCTTGCAAAGGGCGGCAATGATTTGCTTATTTGCCGCCTCAGCCTGCCCGTTACATTGCGGCCTATACACTGCCGACTTCCAATGTTTAACATTCAATCTCACGCACTCCACAGAAAACTTCTTTCCAAACTGGGTCCCATGATCAGAAACAATAGCCCTTGGCAGCCCATATCTACACCAGATGCTTTCTTGCACAAACTTTATCACATTATCTTCACTGATTGTCGCTAGTGCCCTAGCTTCTGTCCACTTAGTAAAATAATCCACCGCGACAACCACATGCTGACACCCTCCCTTGGCCTTTGGGAACGGCCCTATCAAATCAATTCCCCACATATCAAAAAGCCATGTCGCCACAATGGGAGTTTGTTCTGTTGCTGGCTGTCGGGGAATGTTGCTGTGCCTTAGACACTTCTCGCACTTCTTGACATAATTTTCCGCATCCTGCCTCAAGCTGGGCCAATAATACCCATGAAACAAAACTTTGTCCGCTAATGTTCTTGCCCCGGGATGGCCTCCACATACCCCTTCGTGAATTTCGAACAAAACTTTCTGCACCATACTTGGCTCAACACACCTCATGAGCGGCTTGGTAAAAGATTTTCTATAAAGAATGCCATCTTGGACTGTAAATCGTGGTGAGGTCACCTTAATTAGCTTGGCTCTGTCTTCATCTGGCGGCAATACTCCCTTATCCAAAAATTCTTTCATCTCAGTCACCCAACTCTTTTCAGCTTCATCAATCTCCATGATCACTGGCCTGTTGATTGCCGGCATGTCAACATACTCCACTATTGGCTCACTCACCGAACCCTGCATGCCTCCTCCTGCCGACCTGCTCAACGTATCTGCCTGCGAATTTTCAGCTCTATCAATCTGTACTAGCTCCCAAAAATCATATCCCTTCAAAATGCTTCTCGCCATATTGCAATACTTCACCAAAACAGGGTGTAACACTCCATACTCGCCCTTTACTTAGTTTACAACCAGCTGGGAATCTGAATGAATCACAATCTTCGTCAGCCCAATGTCTCTCGCCAGCTCAATTCCCGCTCATATTTCGCCTGATTGTTTGACACAGAAAACTTAAATCTTAACGCCTTTTCTCATATCTGCACTCTTCATTGGCGAAACCAAAATGATTCCCGCACCACCTCTATCCTTGGCTGATGAACCGTCGACATGCAAACTCCAGCAATTTGGCGGCCTCTCCTTATCTTCAATCAAACTCGGCACAACCCTCTTTGTCGCCCTTTTCTTGCTTCCCTCTTCTACCAAATCTGCCTGCGACTTGGTGAAAGATGTCTCTGTTGGGTTTTATGGGTCCATGCGCAGCAGAATAAGCATCTAAATAACACAAAACCCAAGCCCTAAGATCCGTTCTATACGATTAAATGAATTCCTATGAGATAGAATTTACCAACCTTTATTGCTTTCCGGTCTTGAGCTATCGAACAATTTATCGGTGTGATTTTGAATCACAATCTTCGATCTTCAAAACCTTTGAACCTTCAGATTGCTTTGGACAATTTGAACTCTAGGCCTTGATCGTTGTACAAGCGGAGACCCTCTAGTAGTATCCACACGTTAGAATGAACCAAGAACAGTTCTTGAGAATTGCTAGATTCTTAAACCTATGGAAGAAATATTGAGAAACCTTTTTGGTGATTTTCTCTCTTGAAAATTCGGCTAGATTTCGGCTGTTTACACACTCATATTTATACTACTTTAGTATTAGAGTTTGTGCCCTAATCAAATTAGGAAACAAGTGTAAACCGCCTCTGTGGATGCCATATGGCCAGTTTTGTCGCGCTACAGATCAAGCCATAGCAGGAACTCTCAATCATTTCTTCCTTTGGTTTAACCAATTCATTCTAGTTGCGTGTGACCCAATAGGATTATATTAAGTTGGCAATGAGTCCGATCAACTCGACCCTCATAAGACATAAGCGAACTCTAGCAAGCCATTATGTCTACCCAATTAATATAACGTAAGAGTTCACGTTTCCAATGGTACACTTCCATTTCTCCCTTTGTCTCACGATGTTATATTGAACACAAGTCATTATCCTCGTCAACTTGTATTTGTTCAATGCTTTCTCGATCTTGAGTATAATGATAATTCAATCGCATTGGGGTGTGGCCACACACTTTCCATCATTATCACTAATCGAGGGGCCCAAGCAAAACATCTCTCTTTCGAGGGACAAATTCCATCTTGACTTATCATCCTTCCCATCATGAATCCGATCATGCCAAAGATAGCCTTTATAAATATCGTGTTAAGATATCGTTTGACTAAAATCAAACATGACTTTCATCATATGTAAGGTCATGATAATCTCAGGTCTAGGGACTAAATGAAGTGACCATATGAGATTTAATTATGACATTTGACCATGACATAAATCTCATACGGGTCAAGTCCAGTCACTTGTTTTCTAACAAGTACCCATAATTTCAATGTGCATCCCTATGCATATAATCATCATATGATTATCCATTGACAATTATACTAATTATTCTCTTAATAATCAGGGACGGAGATTATTACAACAAATATGCAAACTATATAACAATCAAATAATAAACTTAAATGATAAAGATGATACATAACGGTTTTCAGTTAAACATAACTAAAGCCTAGGGCATTACACCAACAGTCTCCCACTTGCACTAGGCTCCATTTATGTATTGAATACTCATGGATCTAACATGACCATCATGCTTCTGCCTGTGTGAGGGTCTTTGTTAGTGAATCCCTTATGTCATCATCGGTTGATACTTTGTATATCTTAACGTCTTCTCATTCTTTATGAATTCCTTGAAGAACGTATAAGTGAGTGTTTGGATCGCTGTTGTGACCTTGGTTCCATTGTTTGCACAAGTGGCACCACTATTGTCATAACAAAAGTTTTACCGATTAGTGATACTTGGAACATTTCCAAAACACTAATGAACTTTTGATCCAAACTGCCTCTTTTAGCCACATCATATGTTGCTAAAATTCGGCCTTAGCAGTAGAATCGGCTACAATTTCTGCTTGGAACTCTTTCAATCAAAACTGCACCTCTAATAAGCATAAACAAAAATCCTAATTGCGATTTTAAAATAACTTTGTTAGTTTGGAAGCTAGCATCTATGTAACCCTTACAACAAGATTAACTTCCAATCTTTCAAATACCAAGAACGCATCCTTAGTTCTTCTTAAGTACTTAAGGATCATCTTGACTGCCATCCAATGGTTTACATCAGGATCAGATTGGTATCGACTCATCATGCTTAGAGCATAACAGACGCCGGGTCTAGTACAAATCATGGCATACATGACAGATCCAAATGCCGAAGCATATGGAACTTCATTCATTTCCCTTTTGCTCATCAGTTGTCATAAGACAATGGATATTGCTAAGAGAAATACCATGACCCATTGACAAGCTACTCTTCTTAGACTCTTCTAAGAATCTTGTCAATGTGGATACTTTGACTCAAACCAATTTATCCTTCTAGATCCATCTCTATAGATCTTGATGCCAAGAATGTAAGCGGCTTCACCCATATCTTTCATTGAGAAACCTTTCCTTTCCTTGACCAAGACTTTGACAGTCTTAAGTGTCGGAACTTGTTTTTCCAATGAGTAAGATATCATTGTAATAAAACAATAGAAATAATACTACGCTCCCACTGAATTTCATGCATACACAAGATTCATCTTTGTTCTTTGATGAAGTCAAACTCTTTGACCAATTCATCAAAACGAAGATTCCAATTCCTTGAAGCTTGCTTCAAGTCTTCAACCCATCTCATGGATCTTTGCAACATGCATACTTTATTAGAGTTTCTTGGATCGACAAACTATTCGGATTGTGTACTATACACATCTTTAATAATCTTTCCATTTAAAGAAAGTCGTTTGACATCCATTTGTCATATCACATAGTCACAATATGTGATAATGGCAATTGAAACTCTAACAGACTTCGACATTGTAACTGGCGAAAAAGGTTTCAACATAGTCAATACTATGAATTTACCTAAATCCCTTTGTTACAATCCTTAGTCATGAAAGTATACACCTTCACATCCATGTCGGTCTTTGAAGACCTACTTGCACCCTTTAGTTTTTACACCTTCAGGTAGCCCAATCAAGTTCCAAACTTGATTGTCAAACATGAATTGTACTTCGAATTCCATGGTTCCTAACCATTTATCCAAATTAGGAGTGGACATCGCCTCAAGATAGGAAGTAGGATCGTCATTCTCAATGACTTCCACCTTATTACTTTCCGATACGAGAAATCAATATTTCTTGGGTTCGGATTGTAACCTATCCGATCTACGATGGACTTGTGCATCTTGAACCGGTTCCACAACTCCTTTGTGAACTTGGTTCCGTCTCTACTCTTGGTTCCATGTCATTCTCAGGTTCTTGAACCTTTTCAAGATTAATTTTACTCCCACTAGATTCTTTATTGAGAAACTATTTCTCAAGAAACAAATCATGTAGAGCAACAAACGTTTTGTTCTCTTTGCGGTTGTAAGATTAATTTCCGAAAATAACTTTGTCAAATTTGGTGCTAACTTAAAAGAGACAAGTCTCTTTACATAAGACTCGCAACCCCAAATCTTCATAAAGACAAACTAAGTTTTCTTCCATGCCACATCTCATGTGGGGCCTTAGGAACCGATTTAGTAAGGACTCAATTCAGTGTAATTGCATTATTTCTAATGCATATCCTCAAAAGGAAATAGAAAATAGGAAAGTATAATTGACACATCATCGAACGAACCATGTCCTACAAGGTTCAATTCCTCCTTTTCAGATACATCATACAATGTGGTGTTCCGGGTGGAGTCAACTCTGAAACGATTTCATAGTTTTGAGATGATTGTCAAACTCTTGGCTCAAATATCATCACCTCGATCTAATCAAAGTACTTAATAGTTTTGCCAAGTTTGTTTTGTACTTCATCTTGAAATGTTCGAAACATCTCAAACGATTCACCTTTGGACTTCATCAGATAGACATAGTCATAATAAGATAAGTCATCGGTGAATGTGATGAAACACCAAAATCCTCCCCTAGCAATGCTGCTTAATAGTCCATATACATCTCATGTATAATGACCAATAAGTCACTAGCCCTCCCACTACTTTAGTGTAGGGTGGTTTGGTCAATAATCCCAATAAATAAGATCCTCATTCCTCAAATGATTCATGGTCATATGAGTCTAAAAGTCCGTGTTAATGGAGTTTAGATATATGTTTCTTATTTCTTTGACCAAGCCGGCAATGCCATATGAACTCGTTGTTCATATTATT
This sequence comes from Adenophora triphylla var. japonica, assembly GCA_022495995.1. Classification (NCBI taxonomy): domain Eukaryota; kingdom Viridiplantae; phylum Streptophyta; class Magnoliopsida; order Asterales; family Campanulaceae; genus Adenophora; species Adenophora triphylla. The sequence continues at coordinate 62,126 of JAFEMH010005983.1, forward strand.
CGGTTTAGAATTCCTATTTATATTTTGGATATCTTCAATATTATTTTGTTTCTTAACATCAAGGATATGAATACCATTCAATGACATATGCAATACAATAAGGCATATCATTAAATAAATATAAAACTTCTTATTGAAAATAAGAAAATTATATCCTTCATCATCCATTTAAGAAACGAAAATAATACTCCTACTCAAATCCGGAATGTAGTCATACTTGTTCAAAACAAGTACTACTTCACAAGGTAAAGTGACTTCATAAGTCCCTATTGGTAATGTAGCAACCCTTGCTCCATTCTTATGCATAGGTTTAACTTACCTTCTTTGAGTAGCTTTCTATTCTTTGTTCCTTGCACATTTAAAGAAATGTGGGATCCAATCCGGTATCATATACCCAAGAACAAGAAGTCGAAAGGAAAATATCTATCATATAGATACTTGAAGTAGTAGCAATCATATTGCCCTTCTTCACCTTTTAGGCCTTCCTAGTAAGCCTTGCAACTTTGCTTCCAATAACAATCTTATTGTCATGACAGCAAAATGCATCCTTTTGAGACACTTTGGGTTTAGCCTCTTCGACTTTGACAACTTTTGTCCTAGGTTTGGCAACCTTTGCTTTACCTACTTTTCCTTCCTTTTGAACCCCTTTCTTGTGTTAACCATTAACACACTTGCGGATTGCTCCCTTTTGCATCTCATGCATCAAGAGTCTTCACCACAACATACATCTTTTGCCTAGTTTGCACTTGGAACATTTCCTTTGTGCGGTGTGCTAGAACAAAAGCAGTTTCCATGTGTTCAAGGTTCTTCATAAGAGCCTTTAAACATGGTGGCAAGTATAAGGCAAGCAATGCTATTAGAATCATCAACATGTTTCTAATGTTGCTCCTTATTTGCCCTTTGCAACATTTGCAATGGGTTCAGTGGGAACGGATTCGTCAAGAACGTACACATGTGCCTAAGAACCATTCTTTAGGCTTCTGATCCAATCAAAATTATTTATATCGTTCCTTTCGAACTTTTTCCTTCATAAGGATGAATCGCAATTATCATTATGTAATGCTACTTCTACAACAAAATATACAAATTATATGAGCACATATCAATACCAACACATTTATCATCTAAGAGCAAATAATGTATTTTACAAATACTCCCATTAAATCATACACCTTCCAATGCAAATAAGCATAATATGCATTTAATGGGCTTAAGATCCAACTTTAATTTAATCTCAAGTACGCTATGGCGCACCGCTCAAGATTAAATTAATTAGGTAGAAAACATCAATCATATCGTATATGACTCTTAGATCTTTTATGAGATTTATTTAAGACATCATATGTCTAAGCATATTTTAATCTCATCTTATGCCTTGGGTCCAAAACCATTTTGATAACCCAATTAAGTTTATCCACTTTAAACGTATAGGAACCACCATTTCCTCATCTTGCTCGCAAACGGAATAGAATCAAAGCACCTTGCTATGGCAAGCCCACCCAAAACTATCCGAGTGGTCTCAAGTGTTTTAATCATGGATTGGCATAAAGAACTTAAAAGTTAAATGAAGGTTCTTTAAAGTAGATTATAAGCATATCAACAAAGATAATCATAATGTACACCAGGTAAGTTCTCAAGAAAATAGGTGAGCCACAAGGACTGCTTAAGTACCAAATCTTCCTTCGACAGAACTCTCCTAGTCATGCACAATTATAATACCAATTTGAATGCAATCATAATCAATACTTTGTATACTGACTTGTTTCTCATAAACAATCAGATTTCTTCAAATTTTGCGTAAACTGACTTGTTTCTCATAAACAATCAGAAAACCATAATTTAATGTTTCAACTAAACATTTAACAAATTATTATTCAATGTTTCAACTAAACATCTAATAAAATTCTTAACACTTAAGAACAAATAATTCATGCATCGCAACAATTAATAAAAATAGATTTAAATTAATTAAGCATGCATAAACAATGAATTAATCTAGCATAGCCCTATAAACTTAATATCCAGAAATTTATAGCATCCAGATTAAGACATTAAACATCTCAGATTATAAACATAATCACAGATTAGCAGAAAAATTATCAAACTGATTCCTGCCCAGATTGGCTAGTTATGTCGCGCGGCACCATCAGCAAGTTGGCTAGATCTGTCGCGTGACATACCAAGCCTAACTACCAGATTTTCTCCTCGTGGCCAACTCTGTCGCACGACTTGAGTTGCCAGTTTGGCAGATTTTCTGAATTTCAATCAATTCCAATCATAAAGCAATCAAATCAAGTAAACAGCTTTTACAGATTTAATTCAACATAATCAGAAGACGATTTTGACATTGTTTCACATAAACAATACACATTCTATCGCATACAAAACATGCAATAAGCATATAAACGATTTATATCTTGATTCTAGCATGTTAATTCAAACTTAACCATACGAACAGGGCTCTGATACCACTGTTGGGTTTTATGGGTCCATGCGCAGCGGAATAAGCATCTAAATAACACAAAACCCAAGCCCTAAGATCCGTTCTATACGATTAAATTGAATTCCTATGAGATAGAATTTACCAACCTTTATTGCTTTCCGGTCTTGAGCTATCGAACAATTTATCGGTGTGATTTTGAATCACAATCTTCGATCTTCAAAACCTTTGAACCTTCAGATTGCTTTTGACAATTTGAACTCTAGGCCTTGATCGTTGTATGAGCGAAGACCATCCACACGTTAGAATGAACCAAGAACAGTTCTTGAGAATTGCTAGATTCTTAAACCTATGGAAGAAATATTGAGAAACCTTTTTGGTGATTTTCTCTCTTGAAAATTCGGCTAGATTTTGGCTGTTTACAGACTCATATTTATACTACTTTAGTATTAGAGTTTGTGCCCTAATCAAATTAGGAAACAAGTGTAAACCGCCTCTGTGGCTTGTTGCGTCGCGCGGCAAAACATGCCAGATGGCCAATTTTGTCGCGCTACAGATCAAGCTATATCAGGAACTCTCAATCATTTCTTCCTTTGGTTTAACCAATTCATTCTAGTTGCGTGTGACCCAATAGGATTATATTAAGTTGGCAATGAGTCCGATCAACTCGACCCTCATAAGACATAAGCGAACTCTAGCAAGCCATTATGTCTACCCAATTAATATAACGTAAGAGTTCACGTTTCCAATGGTACACTTCCATTTCTCCCTTTGTCTCATGATGTTATATTGAACACAAGTCATGGTCCTCGTCAACTTGTATTTGTTCAATGCTTTCTCGATCTTGAGTATAATGATAATTCAATCGCATTGGGGTGTGGCCACACACTTTCCATCATTATCACTCATCGAGGGGCCCAAGCAAAACATCTCTCTTTCAAGGGACAAATTCCATCTTGACTTATCATCCTTCCCATCATGAATCCGATCATGCCAAAGATAGCCTTTATAAATATCGTGTTAAGATATCGTTTGACTAAAATCAAACATGACTTTCATCATATGTAAGGTCATGATAATCTCAGGTCTAGGGACTAAATGAAGTGACCATATGAGATTTAATTATGACATTTGACCATGACATAAATCTCATACGGGTCAAGTCCAGTCACTTATTTTCTAACAAGTACCCATAATTTCAATGTGCATCCCTATGCATATAATCATCATATGATTATCCATTGACAATTATACTAATTATTCTCTTAATAATCAGGGACGGAGATTGTTACAACAAATATACAAACTATATAATAATCAAATAACAACCTTAAATGATAAAGATGATACATAACGGTTTTCAGTTAAACATAACTAAAGCCTAGGGCATTACACCAACAGTCACTACGATAAAATCAGCCAATGCGTGCTCCTTTATCGCCCAACGAGATTCATACCTTATATAAAACTTCATCAACTCAATGGACCACTTCAGCAATCTTCCCACTGTATCAGACTGTTGCAAAATTTTCCTCAGTGGGGCATCCGTTAAAACAACAATATGTGTGCCACAAAATAGGCCCTCAGATTTCTCGCGGCAATCACTAAAGCATATGCCAGCTTCTCGGCATTGAAGTATATCGCCTCTACCTCGCTCAATGCCTTGGAAACATAATACACCGGCCTCTGAATGTTCTCATCTTCTCTTACCAACACGGCTGCAACCCCATAGTCTAAAACCGCTAAATACACAAATAACTCTTCCCCCTCTATCAGGCTGCACAACAATGGCGGCTTCCCCAAATAAATCTGGTCAAACGCAACATTGCACTCCTCATCCCAGACAAACTTCTTTCCGCCTTTCAAAACCTTAAAGAATGGCAAACACCTCTCTGCTGATCTCGATATAAACCACCCTAAAGCAATAATCCTCTCATTTAGGCGCTGAATCTCGCGAATCGACTTAGGTGGCGACATATCTAATAAAGCTTGAATCTTCTCGGGGTTAGCCTTAATCCCTCGCCTATTCACCGGAAATCCCAAAAAATTTCCCGCCGTCACTCCAAATGTGCATTACTGGGATTCAACTTCATTGAATATTTTCTCAGATTGTCAAAAGTTTCCGCGAGATCCACCATATGATCGTTTTCCTTGATCTTAATCACCATATCATCAATGTAAGCTTCAATATTCCTCCCAATCTGTGACTTAAAAACCTCATTCACCATTCTTTAGTATGTCGCTCCAGTATTCTTCAAGCCAAAAGGCATCATCTTGTAACAAAAATTCCCCTTGGGGGTACTGAAGGCTGTTTTTGCCCTATCCTCAGCCATCTTAATTTGGTGATAACCAGAATAAGCATTATGAAACTGAAAACTTTGTGGCCGGTAATAGAATCCACTAACTTATCAATCTTGGGCAATGGGTAACAATCCTTTGGACAGGCCGTATTCAAATCTGTAAAGTCAATACACATTCTCCATTTCTTATTCGCCTTCAAAACCATGATGGGACAAGCCAACCAAATTGGGTATTGAATCTTCTCAATGATTCCCGCCTTCAACAGCTTCTCCACTTCCTCCAAAACCGCCTTTCCCTTCTCTGGCCACAAGTACCTCACCTTCTGTTTGAACGGTTCAATGTTGGGGTCAGCATTCAAGTAGTGCATGGCGACATCTTCATCTATGCCTCTCATATCTTCCGGCTGCCATGCAAATACATCTAAATTCTCCTTAAAAAATTCAATCAACTGATCCCGCTCGCTTCTCGCCAACTGCTTCCCAGTCTTGATTTTCTGCTCTGGGAAAATAACAGTTAATCTCCACCTTCTCTAATTCTTCCAAGGCTTGGATGTCAGGCTCATCCCTCACCTGCAACGTATCCACCTCAATCCTCTTTCTTTTCGACCCTGGGCGACAACCACCTTTCTCGAATCAGCAAAAACATTCCTTGTTGGCTGCCCTTCACTATCCTCAACCTCAATTGTCTCACAATCTTCCTCTGAATCATCAACAATCTCTTCAACTATCTCTTCAATTCTCAACTCCGCCATCTGAACAAATTGCACCACCCTAGCATAACTCAAATTTGGGTTCATATTCACCATCTCCATTGCAAACCTATTCTCGCCTTCAACTTCCTGCTCAGCAACCTCTTGCTCAGATTCCCGCACATCAACCACTTCGGCCTCCCGTATTTCCTCAATCTCTATTGCCGCAATCTCTGGGGCTTCACTTGCCGCCGCGACTCTCATAGCCGTATTTCTCAACATGCTCTCAGTCACTTCCCAATCTACCTCATCTTCCACATCCTCAACCACATTTATCCTCAACTGGCGAGATGCCGACTTTGTCGTCATTGAGCTTGTGTTTGCCGCTTTGGCCTTTTGCATTTCCTTCTTTTTCCTCATCACCATAATCACTTCACTCTACAAACAATCTATGCCATTAGGTGTTGGATACTTCACCCTCTGATGCGGGATGGACACCGCCATTTCAAAGCTTTGCATGAACGGGATCCCAACTATGGCATTGTACGGGGAAACCAAATCAATCACCATAAATTCAACATTATCGGTTCTCGCCAACCTGCCTTCTCCAATCTCAACCTCCAAAACTATCGTGCCCTTCACTTTCACGGTATGATTGGCGAATCCTTCCAAAAATCCATTATAAGGCACCAAATTTGCCTCAGTATATCTCATCCTCTTGAAAGCTTCGTAATACAAAATATTCCTGCTGGCTCCAGAATCCACCAATACTCTTTACACAATGTTGTTTCCTAGATAAATGGTTATTATCACCGGCTGACTTCCATGACTTTTCGTAACTGCCAACTCTCACCTGGAAAAGCTGATCACCCTATCCTCACTAGCGGCATACTCCGGGACATTGAAGCTGTGAGACAATGTCATAATCTGGCTATTGAGCTGAGCCACGCTTGGGAGAGGATTTTGAATAACATCGACCAAGTTTCTCTCAGATCTCGCCTCCTCATCTTGCCCCACATTTCTTTCAAGGAATTCCTTTAACTCGCCTCCATCAATCTTTGCCTGAATCACTCTCCTCAAATTATGACAATCTTCTGTCAAATGCCCATTAGCCTGGTGATATTCACAAAAACTGTTCTGGTCTCTGGCTCCTATTGTTCCTTCCTTGATGGTATAAGCCAGCGGCAAATTCACCCTTTTCAGAATCTCGCTTATACTGGTGTTCAGCCTGTCATACTTAATAGCCTTTCTTGGACCACGACCTCTGCCTTGGCCACCACTTCCTCCAGCCTAGCTCCCACCACGGCCCCCTCTATCTCCCCTTTTTCATCCTTCACATAGTTAATCCTTTCTTTAACATTCTTCTTCGCCGCCGATATTGTCGCAAGCGTCACTCTAGCGTCATCATCATTGTCGCCTCCACAATATCCCCTTACTCTTTCATACAACTTGCTCGGTTTCTCTGGCAACCTCATACCCAACTCCTGCTTGAAATGCACTGGCAACAAACTGGCATTATAAAGCATGATGATATTACTCTGCTTAATGTCTGATATCTGATTGACCACTTTCATGAACCTCTTTGTATAGCTCGCAATTCCTTCACTTCACTTTGATCTGTACAACTCCACGCTTTCGGACAGTGCCTGATGCACTAAATCTCGCCAGAAATTTCCTCTTAAAATCTTGGTAACCGTAAATTGATTCTCAATTTGGGCCAAAAACCACTCCAACGCATGATCTGTCAGCGTCCTCGCCAACGCTCTACACAAGACAACTTCACTTTTCGTCAACATAGACAAAGTTACCTCAAACCCGCCAACATGGGTTTTTGCCCTGGAATTCCCAGAATAACTCGATAGGCTAGGCATGCAGAAGGTAGGATCTGGATTAGCACTCTAAATAATTTTCACAAATGGGGCCAAATAAGAATCCTTCTCTTCCTTCATCTTGGTTCCCGCCTCTAACTCCTTCATTTTCTTAACCATCTCGATCTTCTATCGATCATCTTCCTCTCTCTTAGCCTTCTCAACCTCGGCAGCCTTCTCAACTTTGGCTTCTTTCTTAGCTTCTGCAGCCTTCTTGGCTCTTTCCTTTTCATTATCTTTATCACTCTTTTCATGTCACCTGCGGTCCCTGTCTCGCGGCGACCTTTCTTCTCGATGCGGCCTTTCTGCATGCCGCGACCTTGATGAATGATGCGACCTTTCATCCCTGTACGACCTTTCATCTGAATATTTAGAACGGCTAGGCCGATAAGTCCTGTCCATTGTAGACCCACTATCCAGCTCATTCTCCTCATATTCATAATAATAGGACTCTTCTCGCGAGTTGCCAGACTTGTGATACACTTTATTCCTTTTTCCCCCCTCGTCAAACTCTTGATACTTTCTCTTCACAACAGCTCCCTCTGATCTGGCCTTGGCGGCTTCTCGCCTAGGCTCCCCGGCGGCATATCCCTCGCTCGCCTTGGCTCCCCCTTTGACACACTCTGGCTTACCGCCTGCTCCACACCGGGCTCTTTCCAGTTGCCCTTGCCAACACATCAGGTGGGATCTGAGAAGGCTCCTGCCTCATCTCCCTCAACCTCTTATTGTTTGCGAGAATCTGCAATAACAAATCATTATCGGACCTTATCTGATCCGCCTCCGCCCTTACATCATCATTATTCGAGGGGGCGGGATCTTGCTCTTCAGCTCCCGCCTTTGCCTTATCAGCTTGCACCTTGGATTCCCGTTCCCTAACATGCCTGATTGTTGATTCGGTCTCTGTGGAGTGCACCTCGCCCTCCCTTCCAGATCCTGATCTGTTCATACGGGTATCCTTAGGGTTGGGTGTTGTCAGAGCCAAATTATGGACAGTCTTTGAATGGGTCCCTTTATCTTGACCCATCTTACCAACTTTCTGGGTTTGTACAAACACACGAACAAGAGCAAAGCTTATACGAACACAAACAAAGCTTACATAAACAGAAACAACGCTGACAGTAACTGGTCAGAAAGATTTTCTGGGTTTCTGACTTAAAAACAAGAACATCAGCCACTCAAACACACCAAGAACAACCACAAATTTCACCAGACCAAACAAAGAAGAAGAAAAAGTCCCGACAACGGAACTAACCGATGCTTCCAAGCCAAATATGGTTGCACAGGAACTGATTTGAACAGAAAAAGGGATACTCCAGCTCTCTTCTTCGTTGGGTCACCTACACACATACACAAACGTCAACTAGGCCGGGGGTGTCTCAGAAGTTACCCCTCTGGCGTAAGAGTAAGTTGACTAGTCACGAAACAAGCAAATAACAATGGAGTTTTAGAGAGAGAGTTTAGAGAGTGTATGAAGAACTTACATAATAAGGTTTTTCATGTGGTTTATATACTCCCATGCACCATGTGCCATGCACCATGTGCCTTGCACATGGTGGGACACTTGTCAATCATCAACTAAAGGTGCCAACCACCCCCAAAGTTAATGGAAAAACACTGTTCACCCTGTCACATCACTCCATATTTGATGGCTATAGTGGGTCCGTATGACAACCATTATTCAAAGTCACCATTCACGTAAGCCGCCAGGCGACAATCAAAGAAGAGGCGGCAATACTCAGATTGCCGCCAATCCTAACCTTCTTAGAGGTGAGATTCTCGCCTTGTGACTATATCATACTAAACTATTAATACCCAAGGTATGCATCTCGCTTTGCCTTACTCTCACACGCCAGTTTACTTATGTCGCCACATTACTTTGGGACTACTTTGTTACATACGTTAGATGTATTTGGCCCATCTGGTCCATTTCGCCATGTTGGGCCCAATTTCTTTGTCTGAGCCCAAATTCATTTTTCACAATCGCATCAAAACCCAATGATGAGTTTGATTTGGAGGAGGAACCTTTGTGTGGGCATCCTGTTACATGGCTAGCCCATGGTTTGTTCAAATACAATGGAGCCTCGTTTTCAGCAACTTTTCAAGTCTATTAAGAGTTTGAAGTCTTTAAGGTCTCAAGAGAGTATAATTTTTTTTTTCAATGGTGCTGAAGTGTTTGATTTAGTCAAAAATATCTTTTCAAGTGTGTGGTAATTTTCAAACTGAACACATAGATGGAGATGATACAAGCTGCAGTGAAGCAGGACATTGGGGCTTCAAATGCTAAATACAAAGGAGTATTGGACTCGGGGTCGAGTCCTTCTCAACCAGGGGAGAGTTATACAGCACATGCCAAGCATGGGCAGAACAGTAACAGGAATGGGCAGAACAGCGGTGAAGCTGCAGTGAAGCAGGACATTGGGGCTTCAAATGCTAAATACAAAGGAGTATTGGACTCGGGGTCGAGTCCTTCTCAACCAGGGGAGAGTGATACAGCACATGCCAAGCATGGGCAGAACAGTAACAGGAATGGGCAGAACAGCGGTGCATGACCGTGCGTGTCTTTGGGCACGACCATGCGAGGGGCGCCTGAACAAGGCCGAATGAAAGAACAATAAGCTTGAAAGGGAGTTAGAGACGATACAAAGTATTGTGCACGATCGTGTAGATTTCTTTACACGTACGTGCGACGTATTTTTGCCAGATAATTTATTTATTTTGTTTTGACATTTTCCTTTTAGTAGTGGCAGTTTTGTAATTGTTAGATAGGATCGATAATTAGGGCGTTTATTATTTTATGAGTTATTAGGCTTTAGGATACCTAGAGTAAGAATACTTGTTTATGGTTAGATTAAAAGATTGTTTTGATAATATTATGGGCAAATTGCAATTTAGTAACCTGAGTTTTACACACAGTTGCAATACCACACCTGAGTTTTAAAACGTGCCAATCTGATTCCTAAGTTTTTCAATTTGTTACAACGTGGTGTAAAAACTAACGAATCGTTAAATTTTTGATGGAATGAAACACATGTGCATGACACATGTCTTTTTAAAGGGCAATGTTGTCATTCATGAATGTCACTACTTTGTCGGTAATTTTGTTAAAAATATAACTTTTGATATTCAAATAACCTTACATGATTAACCTTCGTTACAGTTTGTTAAACTTTGTTAACGCTAAATACACTAACACCGCTAAAATGCCATCCCCACAGCAAAACCACCATTGCCACCCAAGACCACCATCGCCACCATCGTAAGCAACAACACCGCTAAAATACCATCCCCACCGCAAGACCACCATTGCCACTTGATGCAGGTAGAGACAAGGCAGAAGGCAGCAATTCAAACAGAAGCAGTAGTCTGGAGAAAGCAGCTGGAAGCGAGGCTGGCGCCTCACCATCAGCCAGGCCGGCGCCTCATCATCAGCCAGGCAGAACATCAGAAAAGGGCCTGCGGCGGAAATCATCAATGGTCATAACTTTTATGATTTTATTAGTATTTTCGGAATTTATTTTAATAGAATAATCATAGGAGATTTTAGAATAGATTTAGGAGAGATTTTGTTATTTTTGAGTCCTATTATGTTACTATATAGCTTAGGGATAATTTTAGTAGGGTTTGAATTATTTTTCAAGTCGTAAGAGTCATAAAATAGGGTCATATGTTAAATCCGAAAATGAGACTTGTTGATTATTGAATAAAGAAAATAAAAGAAAAGTGAGGCTTTCTTCATCTAGGATTTGTAACCCATTGTTTCTGGTTCTTTTCGTTCGGTATCAATCTCAACGTTTCATTCGACATCATTGGTATCAGATTCCTGGACGAGGGTATCGATATTGATGGCCGAACGAGGGCATAGTGTTCGTGGCGGAAAAGATGTTCGTGGAAGGAACCGTGGAGAGAATTCCAGTCAAGACGTTCATCATCGCAAACATGGCATACGTGATATTGAGGTAGACGAAGTGCGAGAGCAGATTCAACAACTCCAGAACTTTCAGGCGCGTGTGGAGCATCCACCGATGGGTTCAGATTCGTATTTATCATTCGAGGACATGGAGCTTCATGAAGGGGTCACTCCCTTCAACCAGGGTCAGGAAATTGGGTCCAGAAATACGGCAAATCCTTCAAGGGATATCGAGGCAGAAATCGAGAGTCCGGGGATTGAAGGTATGGCATATACAGATGTATTTCGCGTCCCATTATCTATCGTTACTGTTGAAAGGATTTTTGATGATCCATCATCACCCTTTGTTTTATTAGACAATTTTGATCAGTTTGTTTATTGGTCAAAACCTACGATTTTTGACATGTGTGACTGTGATATTTGTCAATTGGAAAGGTCATACTCGGTTGATCGAAAAGCACCTTGTTCAAAATTTCGGTCAGATGAATTGTCGAGGAATTTTGGGTTCGTTAAGTGTTTTTATCTGTATGAAGATCCTTTCGATTGGTTGTTCTCCGGTCAGATTTGTCATCAGACTAGACTGTCAAGAAATTGTTATTTGAAGATTGTGTTACATATTTTTGGACGGATTGGATGGATTTAGTGAAAAGCAATCGTAAGTATACAGTGCGTATAAGGGTAAATTTCTTGCTGCGGATGTTGACTCGTGTCGAGTCTTTTCAAAGGAGGGAAGAATGATGCAGGTAGAGACAAGGCAGAAGGCAGCAACAGAAACCGAAGCAGCAGTATGGAGAAATCAGTTGGAAGCGAGGCTGGCCCCTCACCATCAGCAAGGCGGGCGCCTCATCATCAGCCAGGCAGAACATCAGAAAAGGGCCTGCGACGGAAATCCTCAATGGTCATAACTTTTATTATTTTATTAGTTTTTTCGCAATTTATTTCAATAGAATGATTATAGGGGATTTTAGAATAGATTTAGGAGATATTTTGTTATTTTTGAGTCCTATTATGTTACTATATAGCCTAGGGGTAATTTTAGTAGGTTTTGACTTGTTTTCCAAGTCGTAGGAGTCATATAAAATAGGTTCATATGTTAAATCTAAAAATGAGATTTGTTGATTATTGAATAAAGAAAATAAAGAAAAAGCTGAGGCTTTCTTTATCTAGGGTTTGTAACAGATTGTTTCTGGTTCTTTCCGCTCGATATAATCTCAAGGCTTCATTTGACATCACCACCCAAGACCACCATCGCCACCATCGCAAGCAACACCACGATCAACACATCCAAGCCCAATTTGTGTCCCAATAACACCAAAAGTACAAAATGAAATTGTGCTTGTTTATCTCACTGCGTCTTCCCCTTCCATTAAGCCATATTTTTTGCATTTTTCGGCAAATACTAAACTTCCAAAACAATACTCATCAATAAAAATCAAACTTAACACAAAAATTGAGCAGACTAGCAATAAGATGAAATAAAGAAGAAGGAAGAATTGCAAGAAAACTCAATTTCAAAAGCATAGATAGCTGGAACTTTTTAGATAAACTGCGATTTAAAAGAATTTCAAAGAAAACTCAATTAAATGATTCCTTAGTTTTTACACCAAATTGCAATAAATAGGCAAACTTAGAAATCAGAGATTGACACGTTTTAAAACTCAGGTGAGGTATTGTAACTGTGTGTAAAACTAAGGTTACCAATTTGCAATTTGCCCTAATATTATTCAAGTTTCTAGTTTACACTTTGTGCGTTAAAGCCTAAAGCCATTGTTGGCTTGTTTCAAGGATTCTATTCGGTAGAATTCTTTACCTAAGGCTTTCTGTTCGGCAGAATTCCTTCTGTTGATTGTTCTGCTACGTTAATATATCTTCGTGTTGTGAGTATATGAAAGTTTTGTGTAGCTAGGAAACTCTAATCACCCAACAGACAACGGATGTGAGTACAGATGTGTCTCACAACTGTCCACACATCCACAGATAATGCAGCGGAATAAAACAAATTAAAAACAATAACGCAAGAGTTATATACGCTTACTAATCTGTGAGATCAGCAAACTAGGCTTACGCCCAAAAACTTTTCACTATAAAATTTTTGATGCTTACAAAAACAAATAAGTGAAAAACTAAAATACTAAAATACTAAACGAGTTCTAATCACCTTCTACGACAATAACAATTTCCCTTTCCCAAGTAGGTCCTATTCTAGTCAGAAGTAAAACAAAGAACTCTATGAAAAACAAGATGTGAGTTACGGATGTGTCTCACAACCTTCACTCACAACCTAAAATAACTATGTTGAAAACTGTGAAGAATTATGTATTTTTCTCTCAGAATTTTCGTTGGCTTCTCTTGTGCTGAATGCCTTGTATTTATATTGCACCATGGAAAAGATCTTCAAGTAATCAACATCTTCCTTTGTGAGATCTCTTTTCCTATAAGAAAACATAAACACACTCACAAAGAAATAGAATATTAGTAGGTTAGTCCTAATATAAAACTATGTACATAAATAAAAGATATTTACTTTATATACAAACTCCTAGTCAAAGTAGGACAATAATAAATCTTCCATGAAAGTCCCAAAATCTTCTTACCATTATAGAAGTCTTTTGAAATAAGGAAACAAGAATATGTTCCCTAAAAAGCTCACGCTTTCAGTATATATTCGTGTTGTGATGCTTATTGTGATGCTTGGTTGGGAACTTATTGTTGACCCAAATGCTTTTATGAGTCACGTCTCTAAAGGATTTTTTGAATTCCCGTGGGGAGCAGTGTCCAAGTTATAATTGGAGAAACATTTGTGAGTCACAAGCCAATGTTAGTAAAGCCATTTAATAAAGATTTGGTTTAAGGTTAGACATCAATATTCATTTCCAGGACTTCTTTTCTAGATAAGGAGAGACTATGAAAGTTTATAAAACATTGTCTTGGGTTGAATATAAAGAATTGAAGACAATGATTTTCGAGGTGACTTATATATCCTTTGGTGGAAGATGATTGTTTTTCATGAATTGCTTGTGTTGTTAGCAATTCTCATGAATGGGATGAGACACCGACATTTGCGGAGTTTCATTTCTTGATTTTATATGAATGCAATTAATTTTTATTTCTCTTAAAAAAGAGAAAAAGAAAAAAACTCAATATAAACCTTGATACCTTGATTTAGATGACCCGCTTTACAAATTACAGATAATTTCTATTTTGAGTGATTATTTCGTATAACTGGTTTTGGAAGAGTGCGTCTGGGGAGAAACGCGTTTCTCCATCGCGTATGGAGAAACGGGGCTTATTATGTCGCGCGACGTAAGTAGCCAGTTTCTGGATATCCTTTACAAAGCTTCTGGATATCCAGAAGCTTTGAAATGGATAGCCAGAAGCTTTGTAAAGGATATCCAGAAACCAAGTATTTTTTCTGGATATCCTTTACAAAGCCGGATATCCGTAAGCTGAAATGGATATCCGGAAGCTTTGTAAAGGATATCCAGAAAAATATTTGGTTTTGGATATCCTTTTCAAAGCTTCCCTATCCTTTTCAAAAGCTTCTGGATATCCAGAAGCTGATGAAGTGATATCCAGTTTTTGTGGCTAGGTATGTCGCACGACATAACAAGCCCCGTTTCTCCATAAGCGACGGAGAAACGCGTTTCTCCCCAGATTTTGTGGTTTTGGAATTGAAAATGAGTAAAATTTTCGAGAGGAGAGCAGTAAACAATCATCATGTATGGGTGTTGATTTTGCAAGATTGCCATTGTTATTGTTGGATGGCGGATTGCAGAACGCCATTGCAAAGCACCCTAGAAATTTTGGAGTTAAGAAAATTAACAACTGTTAAAGAAATTTAACAAAATGAAACACTGTTAAAAATATAATGGATGAAAATAATATATTTCCTTCGAATTTCATATATATTCTGTTGAAAGAGTTTGTTGTTTCAATTTTTCTTTAAAGTTATTGATTAACTCTAAAATTCACTCATTTTAGAAAAAATGTCAAACGTACAATTTAATTGTTTTCTAGTAGTAGTCACCATCCTAAAAGAATTATGTATTTATTGAGGAAAGCACAACACGATGATTTTCGGGCCGAGGACCCTAGGGCCCATGAGCGATATATCAAACCTATAAATATCCAAGCGAGATGTAAAATTTCACAGAAACCCACGCTCACACATTATCCCTTTCCCTCGCTCTTATACCCAAAGATATAAGACTAAAATTACTCTTATATCTAGGTGTAAGAGTATTTTTTCACAATTTTTATCTTTTCTTAAAAATAATAAAAAGACTCATATTTTATTAAACAATCTGTTCCTATACCTAAATGTATAAAACTATAATTACTCTTATACCTAGTTGTAAGACTAATTTTTTCACAAGTTTTTATATTTTCTTAAAAAATAATAAAATTCACTCTTATACCTAAAAGACATAAGACTAGAATTACTCTTATATCAATGTATAAGAGTAATTTGTCAAATTGTGAAAAAAATACTCATAACTTAAGGTATAAGAGTTATCTGTTCCCTTCACCGGAGCGGAAAGAGGAGCATGAACAATAAAGTACCGATGTTCGAGATTGATAAAATGGAGAAAGAAAGATATAACCTTTAACGGGCTGTGTTGCAGAAAAAGAGTAGTCAGCTAACGATGAAGAAGGAACGGAGAAGGCAGAAAGCCGTCATTGTCGCTGAAATCGCTAAGGATTTTGGGTTTTTATGGAGTTTTATCTAAGATTTTATTTGTTGGTGGTCTTTTGGATCTCGCATGAGCTTTTATAACATTAAATTATTCCATGATTTTCCTCAAAGATAGTTATGTATTTCTAGAACATTTGTTTTCAATTCTTTCTTTCTCATGTATCAAAGATTAAAGGTTAAAGTTGATTCCTTTTCTAATGCAAATGGTTAACTAATAAAGACAACATTTTTTATTATCTGCACTTTTTCTTTACAATTAGATTTTATGAATGTTATTCTATTAATGATATTATGTTCGCAAGCATAAAGATGAATGATAATGAAATATGGAGTTTTTATCAAAAAACTAACTAAAAAAGATGCTATTTACAAAAAAAATATGTAAGTTGTGATATTACAAAAAATTATTTTTTTGCCTTCAGTTAAAATAACTGATAAATGCATTTATCAGTTTTTTTAAGAGTATTTTGTGCTTGGTTTTTTTGTTAAACAACTAATAAATTTATCAGTTACTATTTGACAAATAAACACAAATAAAGTAATTTAAAAAAGTAGTTTCTTGTAATATTTAAAGAGTTTATTTGTAATATCCAACTTGTGTGAATCCATCTTTTAAAATCAGTTTTTGGTAAATGCCCCATGAAATATTCAGATGATTTCAAGGGACCATAAGGGAAAGTACGTCTTTAAACAATTGGTAGGGTTTTAGGCATATTAATTTAGAGAGCTTTGTCATTTGGGGCTGGTATATAATATCCTGGTAAAGTGGGAGTATGATCCTTAATTGCATTTGATGATCTTGATAATGCCATTTTAAAGAAAGTTGCAGGCATTTCAGATGGGCATCGCACATAGTTTATATCACATGGAACACTTGTGTGGGATAATTTGGAAAAAGTTGTCATCCATTGCAAATAAATATTCAATGAGAACAATAAATATGTCCTTCGTATACAATTATTCTTATATTAATAAAAGTTTAATAACAATTATATGTTGAATGTTCGCAACACAATTCTTCCCAAAATATGACTTCCTAGCAAGTCACAACTTGGTACTTTTCCAGAAGACAAGGTAGATTAGTTCCAAAATACTATAGTACTTTTAAGAGAAGATAAGGCTGATTTTAATTCTATGTTATGAGATTTTCTTTTTCCATGTGCTTTTTTAGTATGATTAAGGTGTAGGTGCAAAAACTATGCTCACTTTCTTTACTCCAATGCAAATATCAATAAAGTATTTGTAGTCTTTAACTCCCAACCCTAAATTTTGTATGCCAACCACTGTTGCTAAGACTATAAAACCCTACATATATCTATTGATGCAAGCATGTACTAATTCATCCATTAAAATTAAGGCAGCAAAAATATCTCCAACATCCGGAGATAGTAAAGTTAGAGTGAAGAATTTATCTCCAATCAATTTGCCAAGTGTCGGAAGCAGCGGACAATCACTCAGTTTGAGAAGTAGGCTCTTTCCACCTATCTTAACCCTAATTTCATCATCTTTCAGTTTAACAACCAACTTTTTTAATGTTCTTTTATGGAGATAATCGATTAACTTCTCTATTAATATTTGTGTTGTTTACTTGTTTGGTTGTTGCATGCTATTACTGATTTGAAGATTATGGCTTTTGGGGTATCCGATGAGTTATTGGCGACATTTGTGCCTATTATGGTGTTTTGGTCATATTCGGGTTTGTATATGATGCTCGGATCCCTAGAAAAGTATAGGTTACATTCAAAGAAAGATGAAGATGAAAAGAATATTGCATCCAAGGCCGATGTTGTCAAACTTGTTCTTTTCCAACAGGCTATTCAGGCTTTCATGATTTACTTCGTAAGTAGCTTATACTTTCTATCCTTTTTTTCTTCATCAGTTGTTTTGACTATGAATATGCTTAATTCCTAATCCCGGGAATGGATTCAGATCAATCATCTTCCCTTACCAAAAATCAGACTGCTTTGAATATGTCACGTTTAACCGATTTTGAATATAAATTACTCTACAAACGGATATATATATATATATATATATATATATATATATATATATATATATATATATATATATATATATATATATATATATATATATATATATTGATTTTTTGTATGATTTGTTTTTCCAACTATTCCAGGTTTCCAAAAAAGATGGTGATACTTCCAGTAAAGAACACTCCTTAATTGTTATCGCGATACATTTTGTTGTTGGAATGGTGGTGATGGATACCTGGCAATATTTTGTCCATAGGTTTGTTTTCCATAACAAATACTTGTACCAATACATCCATTCTCAACATCACCGGCTAGTTGTACCTTATGCAATTGGAGCATTGTACTCCCATCCAATAGAAGGTGTTCTCTTTGACACATGTGGTGCTACTCTTGCTATCTTCATCACGGGCATGTCCAGTCGAACCTCTATTTTCTTCTTCTCCTTTGTTCAAATAAAAAATATTGATGATCATTGCGGACTGATGCTGCCATGGAACCCATTCCACCTCCTCTTTACAAACACCACAGCTTATCACGATATTCACCACCAGCTTTATGGCACGAAGTACAACTTTGCGCAGCCCTTCTTCGTGATGTGGGATAAAATACTTGGTACACATATGCCTTATACACTTGAAAAAAAAGAAAGTGGAGGTTATGAAACTAGACCTCTCAAGGATCGCAAGGGAAATTGATGAAATTCACATTAATATATCGTTTGCTTGCAAATCGAACAAGAGACTCAAATATGATTTGCACATAGGTTTGAATAATACATTGCAAGGGTATTTGTACTTGGGTCTAAAACTGCTGTGAGTAATTATCGTGTGGTTGTCATATCGGTTTTTTTTCTTCGAGTGAATATCTTGTCTATTTGAAAAAAACATTGGGAATTTAGTATGTATTTTAATAATAAATTTGGGCTGTTTGGTCATGTTGGAGTCCTTTGTAACAAGACACGACTTCTTCAGAGTGGCTACTAACATTATTTGGAAACTAAATAATGTAATTTCGAATCCTTTGTTTTCAACACGGGTGAATGTATGTTTTATTTAAGGTTTGGGTGTTTGATCTGCAAATTATGTAATTTAAATGTAATAAAAAAGTGGTTGTGTGCTCATGTGTAAACATATCATATTAATTCCTAAGCTTTGTATTTTCTTGTTTTGGAATTAATGCTTTTCGGACTCTCTTATTATCACTTTGTTATGGACAGGTAGATTAATTTGGGAGAATTGAAGGATGAGGATAAGAAGAGAAGAGAGAATTCAGAGTTGGTAAGGAAGAAAGAACCGAGGGAGGAATTAGATGAATTGGGGAGAGAGAATTTTAGAGAGAGAGAGAGATTGCAACAATTAGCGTATTCCTTCTTGTTAGGACCTAACTTTGATCAATGTCTTAGTTAGTTGGTTTTGATAAAGGAATATATATATAGAACAGGGTTTATATCAAAAGATGTTATCTGTCATAATTCTTCACTTTGATAGCTATGTGTCTGACAGCTATGATTCTTCCTTATACAATGTTTACAATCAATCAAAAACATGAATCATAGTCACTCTCTAAGTCATCAAGATCATCAAGTGCATCTCAGTCCTTATTAGAGATCCTCTCTGATAGCTAAGCATTGCCATGATCTGACAGCTATTACTTCAGTCCTCAGACAGCCATCTCCCTGTCTCACACCATGTTACCACAAACTCAACCAAGTTAGTTCCTGCATCTTCACAGCTATCAAGTCCATCAATGAAGACCAATGAAGACCACTGAAGACCTTCTAGAAGCTCTCAGTTCAAGCTCACTGCTCTGGACAGCTCATGAAGACCTGCATGTGGACAAGTGGGACAAAGACCAGTCAAAGCTCATTAATGTAGCTGCAACAGTCATATTCCAACGGCTACATTAAAGGGTATAAATAGAGGAGTTCTTCCTCTAACAAATTTACTGAAAAATATTCATTTTCCCAGTCAAAAACCCTTTCCAAACACCCACACACACCTCCTGTAATCCACACACACACACACCAATCCTCACCTTTAAAACCCTGTTCCAAACCAAAACCTTCACCCCTAAACCTCTTCACCAACAAAAACAACCCCAGTGTGTTAATTCACAAACCCCAAAAACCTAAGACTGTACTTTAGGTGTAGAATCAGTTTGTAATCACTCAAGACTGTACTTTGAGTGTATTAGTTATTTTGTAAAATCTTGAGAAATTTGTACTTCAAGTTGTAAAAGCACTTAAGGCTGTACTTTAAGTGTATCCCTAGTTATTTGTACTAATTAGGAAGAGAAAGTTCAAGGAACTTGCCTGAATCAATCATTTGTAATTTTTGTTGATTAAAGATTATAATAAAATTGATCTCACTTGTCAAGTTTGACGGTGGGGGTGGATGTAGGAGGAGTGAACTACGAACCACGTTAAATTCTCTGTGTTATTACATGTTTGCAATCACATGCACACACTTGCATTATCTCTTTGTGTTTGTTGTCCTACCATTATTTCAAATCTCTCTTATTCCATTGCACAACTCAATTATCATCGACGGCTAAGCCAATACCATAGGCTGTCTGATCATGCATATCAAGCAAGGGCCTTTCAATTGGTATCGAGCTTGTCTTCACACTCAAAAGTCTAACAACTTGTGAAGGATTCTCTTCAAACCCACCATGCCTCAACCAAGAAGAAATAATGAGAAAGACATCCCACACATTGATGACTGTGGATCCTTTGAAATCTATGAATCAAAGATAAAAACTTATCTTGATGCAAACGGCATTTAGGAACTTGGTATGTTCTAGAAAATGAAGTGTCATACCCAACTCAAATGCATCGATGGAGGACCAAGTAAGATCAAATCCCCGAAACTTGGTGCAGTGAAAAAGCAATTGGTAAGTGCAAACTTGAAAGTCAAGAACATTCTTCAAAAGAGTGTAAATGACTCTCTAGCCCAAGAAATTGCTAAGGAACCAAATGCCGAAGCTGCATGGGCTCTTATTCAAACCAAGTTCACTAAACACTCCAGTGTTAGGACACAAAACTTGTACAACTTGCTTAGGCAATTAGACAATTTCAAGTTCTACCCTGGAGAAAAGGTGAGTCTTTGCTCGGCCAAGGTTTGAGAACCTTGTTAGATCAATTACCGATCATGGAAAAACATTTGAACAACAAGATCTACTGCCTCAAGATTTACTCAAATCTCCCTCAAGAATATGAGAAGGTAGCATTACCTATTAGAGAAGGATCTGAATGGAGCACCATGACGGTTGAGCAATATTTTGGAAAGCTTGAAGACTATGAACTGGAAGGTATGATAAAAATTCCATCGGTCCCCTCCATTTCACAAACCTTAGCTTTAAGCGCACAAGAACCTGTCAACAAGCCAATCACTCACCATGACATTGAGACCATTGTCAACAATGCTCTTCAAAAGATAAACATCGGCTCCAAATCTGTCGACAAACGGATCTCCCAAGAAGACATTCCAAGCCTCATTTCCATGGTCATCGAAATGCCATAAAATTTCAAAAGAAATATTTTGACAAGAAATTCAATCCCTCCACCTCTAATGCCCAACAAGACAGCTACAAGAAGACAATTGATTGCTTCAATTGTGGAAAGCAAGGACATTACTCATCGATTGCCCTGAACCAAGGAAACCTAGGGACAATCGGACGGCTAAGAAGATGACCTACTCAAAAGAGATCATTCACGGCTCTAAGTGCAACTGCTACAATTGCTCCAAAAATAAACATGACAAAAACAAAGAGCAAGTCATGATTCTTTGACTCATCAAAATTCGGTGATGAAGAGTATATGTCAAGTGATGACTACGAAATTGAAGGAGAAGAAGCCATGATATGCCTTATGGTGAAGATGATGAAGAATCGACAATGAGGAAGAGATGGAAGCACTTGCTGCTGGCGATGAACTAAAAGAGGTACATGATTTTAACTCTTTAAATATTGATGGTTTTAAACAATTAGTTTGCACTCTTTTAATTCAAACCAAAAAACAAAAAACTAGCTTTGCTTCATTGGTCAATGAGAACCTTTCCCAATCCTCAACCATTGACAACCTCACAAAAACCATTTACGAGCTTGAAAAAGCATGCCAAGGGCTAAGAGATCAATGCATCATGCTTGAAAAACAAAACATGGATCGGCCAGTGAGACATCTAATAATCATGAAAATTGTCAAAAACTTCATTAATCTTGAAAAAGAAAATGATGCTCTTAAAAGAAAATAGATTCATGGAACATGTCAAGCAAAGCATTATCTCTTTTCACCTACACCCAAAGGCGTCCCAATGACAAAACGAGGGATTGGTGCGATGATCCTACACAAAAAGTGTACACTCCTCCCACTGGTGAAAGGGCCATTGAAAAAATGGTTCTAGAAAACCTGAGCTCTGGCAGCTATCAAACTCAAACCTATCCCATTCAAACCAAAGGAAAAGAAAAGGAAATCTTGGGTGGCCCTAGTCAATCAAAGGAAGGACCAAATAAAATTCAAGGAAGCAAGTTTATTTGGGTTCAAAAGGGGCCAATATAAAGGAAGAAGTCAAGGCTGCAAAGGTGCTAGTCGGTCAAGCCCTGTCGGACTGACGAGGGTTGACGGACGGCGACATGACAGACAGCCTAGTTCCTCCAAACAACAAAGAACCCCAAGGCAACAAAGATTCTACAACAAGCATAAATACACCAAAAAACAAAAACCTCAATGGCAATATTCAAATGGAAGAAGCCATGCACATCAAAATGACTCTCCAAGGTCATCCCATTCAAATAATTTTCAGTTTCAACCCCAATACAAAGAACCCAAACCACTCCTTCAATCCTTCCCAATCCACTGTCCTTACACCTTACATGATTCAAATCATGTCATATTACCATATCCTAAACCAGTTCTTCAATAAGGGATCAATGAACAATGCTAGGGCTCCAAAGAAAAACTAATCCTTTGGACCCAAAAGAATAAAAAGGGTACCATAAATCTTATTTTTTGTTTTGCGGGTATCCAGGAAAGGTCTCGGTATTTAGATAGTGGTTGTAGTAGACATATGACCTTCAATAAAGACTGGCTGCAACAATATTCCCCTAAAAATGGTCCAAATGTAACCTTTGGTGACAATTCCCAAGCTAAGGTCAAAGGATCAGGAAATCTTGTTACAAAAGATATCATTTTTACAAATGTATCCTATGTAGAAGGTCTCGAAACACAATTTGATCGGCATTAGTCAAATGCGTGACAAGGGATATCATGTTGTTTGTACTAAAGACAAATGCACTGTTAAAGATAAAAACAATAAAGTCATCCTAACTGGATCAAGAAAAGGAAATCTCTATTGCTTGAACTTAGAGATTGTGGAAACTTCAAATGCTCACCGCCTTCGTCTTTCAATCAATCGATATGTCATGGCTATGGCACAAGAGATTGGCTCACCTCAATCACAAAACCATTTCCAAGCTTGCAAATTCCAATCTTGTCGAGGTCTACCAAAGATCCCATTCAAAAAGGATAAACTTTGCAAAGCATGCCAATGTGGGAAGCAAAAGAAATCCTCATTCAAACCCAAGACCAAGTTGGACACCTCAAGACCTATTGAACCGCTTCATATGGATCTTTTTGGACCCATAAGAACTAGATCTTTAGGAGGAAAAAGATACTCCCTAGTTGTTGTTGATGATTTCACAAGATTCACTTGGATCATTCTTCTTGAATCCAAAAGTGACACCCTTAGGCTGTACGATAAAGCTATTCAATAAAATTCAAAATCAAAAAGGGACATCCATCATCAAGATCAGATCTGACCATGGGAAGGAATTTGAGAACACTGGAGTGGAAGAATATTGTGATTCAAAAGGCATAGATCACAACTTTTCAGCCCCAAGAACTCCACGGCAAAATGGTGTTGCGAAAGAAAAACAGAACAATACGTGAGGCGGCAAGAACAATGCTTTGTCGAACATAATCTCCCAAAATATTTTTGGGGTGAAGTCACATTACTATTGCTGTGTATGTTCAAAACAAAACCCTGATCAACAAATTTCACAAGAAGACTCCATATGAATTATGGAACAACAAAGTCCCTACCATTTCCTACTTTCACAGCTTTGGAAGTAGATGCTTCATTCACAACAATGGCAAGAACAATTTGGACAAATTTGACTCCAAAAGTGATGAAGGAATTTTTCTTGGATACTCTAACACAAGCAAAGCTTATAGAGTGTACAACAAAAGAAGACTTGTTGTGGAAGAATCTATTCATGTTGACTTTGATGAAAACAATGATCAAAGTATAACTGAATTATGTGATTTTGATGAAGGTTTGGGTAATCTAGATAATCTCCCTGAATCATCCCCCATTCTTGATTCAACTATTCTAAGTCATGAACAAGATTCATCAAACCTTCCATACATGGTTCCAAGAAATTCATCTGACAGCCATCCTATGCCAGACAGCCTTCAACCATCCCACTCTCATCAACAACCAATCAAGCCAACAAAGTCAACAGCAATCTCTCCCACCTTCAATCCAATGGATGAGGAAGAAAATATTCAAATAAATAGTCATCCCTTGACTGATCTTCCTCAAAATCCTCACTTAGCTGACAACCAATCCTTAGCTGACAGCCAACCCTTAGCTGACAGCCATCCCAATTCCTCATCTAATCCATCTTCTAACCTCCTTCCATCTTCATCCAATAATCATCCTTCTCCTCTCAAAACCAATGATGAAACCACAATTACCCATATCATTCCACCCAATAAAGATCTTTACATCAGCCTTCAAATTGATAAAACCCCAGTTCCAGACAACATTCCTTTTCTCATGAGTGCATTCATATCCCAAGTGGAACCAAAGAAGATAAATGAAGCACTCCAAGATCTTGGCCGGATTGAAGCCATGGAAGAAGAACTAGAGCGGTTTGAAAGAAACAAAGTATGGCAACTTGTTCCTAAACCAAGAAATCAAAGCATTATTGGAACAAGATGGGTTTTTAGAAACAAGATGAATGAAGAAGGTGTTGTAATTAGAAACAAGGCCGGGCGGTTTGCTCAAGGGTATAGACAAGAAGAAGGCATTGACTATGATGAGACCTTTGCACTGTTGCAAGACTTGAAGCTATAAGGTCTGTTTCTTGCCTATGCTTCATTCAAGAAGATGAAAGTTTTTCAGATGGATGTCAAGAGTGCATTTCTAAATGGAGTTTTAAATGAAAAAGTGTTTGTATCTCAACCCCCTGGTTTTGAACATCCAAAATTCCCTGATCATGTATTCAAACTAAACAAAGCATTGTATGGGCTTAAACAAGCACCTAGAGCTTGGTATGACACCCTATCTAGATATCTTCTTGGAAAAGGATTCACCAAAGGACATATTGATAACACCTTGTTTATCAAAAAATATGGAGATGATCAGTTGCTCATCCAAGTCTATGTTGATGACATAATCTTTGGCTCATCAAATGAGAACTTGTGCACTGAATTTGGAGATATCATGAAGGATCGGTTTGAAATGAGCATGATTGGTGAGCTCACCTTCTTCTTAGGCCTTCAAGTCAAGCAAATGAAGGAAGGAATCTTCATCAACCAAGCCAAATACTCAAGGGATATGATCAAAAAGTTTGACATGCAAACTGCATCCCCTGCTAAAACTCCCTTGTCAACCACAACCAAGCTTCATGCTGATCAAGATGGTCATAGTGTAAATCCAACACTTTACAGAAGCTACATAGGATCTCTCCTATATCTGATGACTTCAAGACCGGACATAATGTTTAGTGTATGTCTATGTGCTAGGTTTCAAGCTAATCCCAAAGAATCTCATCTCTCTTGTCAAGAGAATTTTGAGATATATCAAAGGAACCCCGATTTTGGCTTGTGGTATCCCAGAATCCCCATTCTCCCTAGTTGGATTCACCGACTCGACTATGCAGGTGCAATCTAGACAGAAAATCCACTAGTGGTGGATGCCGGTTTGTTGGATCAAGGATTATCTCATGGTCAAGCAAAAAGCAAACCTCGGTTGCAACCTCAACCGCCGAGGCCGAGTACATTGCCGAGGCTTGTGTTGTTCACAAATTCTCTACCTTAAAAGTCAACTTCAAGACTTTGGAATTGAATTATCAAACATTCCCATCTTCTGTGACAACTCAAGTACCATTGCTATGACAGAAAATCCTGTCCAACATTCAAAAACCAAGCACATTGAAGTCAGGCATCATTTCATCATAGATCATGTTGAAAAAGGGAATATCAACCTTGCAAAAGTTTGCACTGAGAACAATGTCTCTGATATTCTCACAAAAGCCATGGATGAAAAAAGATTTGAACTATTAAGAGCCATGCTTGGGATGATTAATATGCCAAAATAAAAGGGGTGTTCTTCTTAAACAAAAGAGGATTACAAACAGAGTAATGCTATCACAATGTTGCCTGATAGCTATTACCTCATACACATTACTAACAAGCAATCTCAGACAGCTATCCCCTCCAGTCAGACAGCTACCAGATCAAAGGTACAATCTTCCTTAACCATTCCTTCTAAATCATTACCAAAGAAAAGAAAACTTGAAAAGAAAGCCCCCAAATCAAAGAAAACCAAAATATCTACCCCTTCCATTTCCCCAAAATCCACACCCAGCTCAGGTCATCAGTCAGCCATTGAAGCTATCCTCAATCTCAAAGAACCATTAGATAAGCAACCTTTAAGGGGAACATTGATGAGAATATCCCCTCTACCCAACCTCAACAGCTTAGCTAAAATCCCGAGAGCAATTGAGGCTATTGAGTTGGATGGAAACCCCGACACCGAAAAGGCCGTTCTTTTGTATCTTAAGGACTTTCGAGTGAGGAAGAATCAGTAGTGGCCCTAGATGAACTCAGACTTAGGTTAATGCAGAAAAGAAGTGGACCAGGTGAGTCATCTAGAAACCCCAAGGTGACAGCTATGAATGTAGATAGCCATACCTTCCCTTCTATTCCCGAGACCGAACCCGTAAATGATCCCGCCCCAACCGTTGAAATTGAAAGGGGGAATCTTGATAATACTTCTAAGGTCATTCAAAATCTCAAGAAGGTTGGAGTTGAGATTAATCCCATTCTTGTCTCAAAAGGAGACTCAATTGTGAATGCTTGCAAAGGCCTTGTGCTTGATGGAACTCAAGAAAATGAGGAAGCTATGATAGCTATCCTTGAGAAAAGGTTGGCCAAAAGTGAAGTAAGGGCAGCCTTGAATCTCCTTAAATCTCAATTCACTTCCAGGTCTCTTAATCAAAGTCTTGGCCAAACCTCTGAGTCAATCCCAACTGTTTCAACCCAATCCTCTGCACCTTCCAAGCCACCTTCTCCAATTCCTGAAAATGAACCTTTTGAAGCCTCTCCACAAAGTCCAATACCGGCCGGACAAGGTCAAGACATATCGATGCTGATCCCATTCCTAACAGTCCTCACAGCTTCCCCAAGTCATTCTATTCCTCCAAATCCAAATCAATCCTTCCTTCCCAAAAGGGAACCTTGGATGCTTAGCCGTGGAATTGATTTCTCTATGTCTTCCATCAAAGCAAAGAAGGACAAGGTTACCCCATGTAACTCACATCCCGTAAATAGCAAATCCCTTCACCTATCCAAAATTAAGGAACCGTCAAGAAATGGTTTGATTGTTGTAGCAAGAAACCTTGCGGGGTTAGTTTTCTTTGCCTATGAAAAATGGCAACCGGTCAAGAACCTCATCCACCTCCAACTTTGTTCATCAAATCCCATCATTCCCAAAGTTCATCACTCCCAATACTCTTCTTGATTGGGAAGTTCTTTTCAGCCAACTCATCTCTCCTTCACTCAATTCATGCTTGTATATGCCAAAGGGTTTAGTCTTCACCCTATGCATTGACCTTGCAAAAACACTTTTCCTTTCACTTTGTTTGAACAAAAGTGTGCCATTATGCTTTTATTAAGCAAAAGCTGTCAACATCTTTTCCCCAACTCTTAATCCAGGAATTGAGCCATACCTTTCACCCTTCATCACTATAGATCCTCTTAACTTCACCTCACCCAATGAAAACTCTCATTTCAAAAACTTGGTCTCTATTCCCGAGATCAAAGAATTCAGCATCTTCCATTGCTTTGTCGGTCAAAGCAGAGCCGTAACTGTTATTGATCTTTCCTCGAGACTCGACAGCTATGATAATGATAGTGATAATGACACTCCCTCAAGCCCTCATCAAGACTCTCCAACAATATTTCCATCCCCTACAGTTTCCAACCCTCCTCGGCAATTCACTCATTCCTTCACCGTTGCTCAAGTATCGGTTCGGTCACAACCAGATCAATCCGGTGTGCCCATGCGAGCAAGAAAACCAGGAACAAGAAGAAACATTTGTGGGGCACAATGAGAATCGAAATGATCAAATGCCCCTTAGAAGGTCTCAATCAAGTCAAAGGAAGACAAATACTTCAAGTATGATGAAAGGATGTCCTGGGAATGGAACAATGAGTTCTTCTACGCAGGAGTTGAGCCTGAAATGAGAAGAGAGCTAGAGGATGAAAGAAATCGGATTCTATCGGCCCAGTGCAAGAAAGAGATGAATTCTATGATCAATTGGGTGATGAATAATTGTATTTGTTATGGAACATTTTTTTGGTTAAAGACAATCTGTTTTGTTTGTCTCGGTTTGTATGACAAGATTTTGTGAACTCTTCTCATCCCGAGATTAATTCCAAGTCTTCAATCTCATTTTGATTACCTCTCGCTCGATATGATTCCTTGGATTACTTCTTTTTATTATTTCTCTTATCAATCTGTGAAAACATGTTCTAAATAAATCTTCCTTTACCAAAAAGGAAATTGTTAGGACCTAACTTTGATCAATGTCTTAGTTAGTTGGTTTTGATAAAGGAATATATATATAGAAATGGTTTATATCAAAAGATGTTATCTGTCATAATTCTTCACTTTGATAGCTATGTGTCCGATGTGCTATGATTCTTCCTTATACAATGTTTACAATCAATCAAAAACATGAATCATAGTCACTCTCTAAGTCATCAAGATCATCAAGTGCATCTCGGTCCTTATTAGAGATCCTCTCTCGATAGCTAAGCATTGCCATGATCTCGACGGCTATTACTTCGGTCCTCGGTACGGCCATCTCCCTGTCTCACACCATGTTACCACAAACTCAACCAAGTTAGATCCCGCATCTTCACAGCTATCAAGTCCATCAATGAAGACCAATGAAGACCACCGAAGACCTTCTAGAAGCTCTCGGTTCAAGCTCACCGCTCAGACTGGCTCATGAAGACCTCGCATGTGGACAAGTGGGACAAAGACCAGTCAAAGCTCATTAATGTAGCCTGCACAGTCATATTCCAACGGCTACATTAAAGGGTATAAATAGAGGAGTTCTTTCTCTAACAAATTTCTTGAAAAATATTCATTTTCCCGAGTCAAAAACCCTTTCCAAACACCCACACACACCTCCCGTAATCCACACACACACACACCAATCCTCACCTTTAAAACCCTGTTCCAAACCAAAACCTTCACCCCTAAACCTCTTCACCAACAAAAACAACCCCAGTGTGTTAATTCACAAACCCCAAAAACCTAAGACTGTACTTTAGGTGTAGAATCAGTTTGTAATCACTCAAGACTGTACTTTGAGTGTATTAGTTATTTTGTAAAATCTTGAGACTGTACTTCAAGTTGTAAAAGCACTTAAGACTGTACTTTAAGTGTATCCCTAGTTGACTGTACTAATTAGGAAGAGGAAGTTCAAGGAACTTGCCTGAATCAATCATTTGTAATTTTTGTTGATTAAAGATTATAATAAAATTGATCTCACTTGTCAAGTTTGACAGTGGGGGTGGATGTAGGAGGAGTGAACTCTGAACCACTTTAAATTCTCTGTGTTATTACATTTTTGCAATCACATTCACACACTTGCATTATCTCTTTGTGTTTGTTGTCCTACCATTATTTCAAATCTCTCTTATTCCGCTGCACAACTCAATTATCATCTGACAGCTAAGCCAATACCATAGCTGTCTGATCATCTGCATATCAAGCAAGGGCCTTTCACTTCTCATGCATGACGTTCACGTTTATAGGTCATGATCACGCACATGGGCAATAACAAACAAAATAACAAACACGCATAGGGTCATTTACAAAACGACAGCGTAACAAGAAATTAAAACAAAACGCGTAATAGTAACATACGCCTCTAAAAACTCCTACTAACTCAAAATGACATCATTAGACTAAATGCCAAACGACGTAACATATGAACCCTAAGTCGTAACATATGAACCCTAAGTTGTACTCAGTTCTTAGTATTATCAATGAAATCCAAATTTGCATGCCTTGCTTGTTGACACGAATTGCACACACTTAGAATGATTATAATTGTCCTTGTTTTATTAAAGTCTCGAAAGAGGCGACGTGGGTGAGCTCTATATTCTCTTCCCACGTCGTAACTTGACCCCCAGACCCATTTTCTCTTTAAAAAAGTTTTTTCAATGTTTTCCTTAAAAAACGGCGTGGCGACTCCCAAAAAGAAAATAAAACAATTTTTAAATTCAAAAAAATATATTTTCGGCGAGCGTTCATTCAGACACTAGGGTGGTTTTACAATTGGCAGATAAGTCTAATGCATACCCTAAGGGGGTGGTTAGAGATGTTGAGGTGAAGGTTGGTGATCTATTGTTTTCGGCGTATTTCTTTGTTCTTGATATGGAGACTGATTCTGAGGCTCCCATTCTGTTGGGGAGGCCATTTATGTCTACTTCTGAAACTAAGCTTGATGTGAAGAAGGGCTCTTTAACCATGGAGTTTGATGGAAAAGTGGTGAGTTTTAATGTGTTTCGTGATAAGACTCTTCCCAAGAATGTGCGCAAGGTTTGTGCCATGGATTTGAGTGAGCCGATTATTAAGGATGGGGTCAAGGTAGATGATCGTGATGAATCTCCAAAAATGAAGCCAGAGAAAAATAAGAAAGGAGAGCCACCAAGGGAGAAGAAGAAAGCAAAGGAAGTGAAGACGAAAAAGGGGAAGCTTAAATGGTCTCCAACGGGGAGGCATGTCATAGAGCCGAATCATCTTTTAGATGTAACTCGAAAAGATTTCTTTCATCACCCTTATATTGATGAGGCCCATGTTGGTGGGGCCTCCATGTCCCCTATTTAGTTCTCTTGGTGCCCTTTCCCCCATGTATTACTGTTCCGTTTGTATGGTTTATCTCCATTGAGGGCAATGTCTAGTTTAAGCGTGATGAATATTGTATATGTAAATATTCTTTTCGTAAAAAAAAATGAAAAAAAATAAAAAAAATAAAAAATGAGAGGCTAGGTGAAAATCAGAAACGGCACCTAGGCAAAAGGTGAGGAAGTAAGAAAAAAATATATAAAAAAAAAGAGAGGCTAAGTGAAAACCCGAAAGGGCGCTTAGGCAAAAGGTGAGAACTGAGTATTTCCTATCTTTCATATCATCGGAGTTGGAGACATAAGGGAGGTTTGGAGTGTGAGCACCCCAACCCGGGACCTAACGCGTGTCCCGAGCTTGAGAAGCTCAAACAAAAAAAACCCATCTTAGATTTTTAAAACTTTTATTTCACTTTAAAAGAAAATCAATTCTCAAACTTCCAAAATAAAATCAACTGATGATATCTCCGCTCGGAGGAATTTAAACAAATACCTCAATAACCATACTTGATCAATTACATTGAAAACCCTAATTAACATTGTTTAACAAAAGAGTTTTCCATACAACTTATAAAAGAGTAATACTTAAATAGAACTCCCGACAACCCACTCATATACCTATCCTGACAAGTCCCAAAAGCAAGAGTCCAAACTCTTTCCCCGGCCTCACTGGTTCAGGTCACCTGTCTCAGCACAATCTAAAATAGTAAAAGGGAAGGGGTGAGAATAAATCTCAATAAGCTATTTTGAATGCAGCAAGATGCCAAACAATATGCAACACATAGCATGATTACACATAACACATTATGAAAGCGGTAAACACCTTACGTTACCTCATTTTACCTTTCCCGTCTGAACAACAAGTCGTACAAAGTGGGAGTAAAACTCCTCTATTTGGTGAATTTCCCCCATGCACCTTCACCGCTTATAGGACTCATACTCCAGAGATCCATATAAGAAAATAGGATACTTATATGACCCTTATTCAGAGTATCATATAATATCAGCGCTAACTGTAAAGCTTTTGGCTTAATACAGAAGCATTCCACCTAATCACCAAATCGCAGGACCGTAAGGCTTTTGGCTCAATACAGCTGCTAGCACATCCCACTCTGTGGCCACAGAGGGGCCGGTCACAGGTATAATGAACCTTCAATCACTTATAGAACAAATCAATAATTGATTGAATTCCATTATACCCCCGAATCACATATCCACGTTCAAGAACATAATAGATACTTGAAATAAATCCACAAAAGGGATAATAATATAACAACATGGTAAATTATACTCATGTTAAATCAATACCATAGTGCAACATTCATTTAATACACTATGCATAATCCATCAATGAATATGAATTCAAGTAAGGTATCCATATAGCCAAATAATCCACACTTGGGATGCAGCATAACAATGTACCAATTAATCCCCACTCGGGATACAATAATATCAACATGCCAGATAATCCACAATTGGGATACAATATATCAATATGCCAAATAATCCACACGGGGAATACAGTACAACGATGTAACACATATACATTCCTAACCAACACAATAGTGTAATTATAGTCTCTACACTATTCAACGAATCACCAAGGTTATGGGAGCAAGTAAGGCCACCCTGAACCATAAACCATTTCTACGAAGTCATTACTCAACCTTGAAGGATCTTAATAAAAGTTCAAGACCTACTTCCCAAGTTTGAACCACTTTAGTAAAGTTAAGAATAAAGCTTATCCACCATTTTCTGAACAATGTCTAACTACTCCCACAATTCCATTTGACCAAATAAGACGTCAAGGCCTAGCCAAGGCATTCTACCTTAACCTAGGTTAAAAAGGATTAATTCATATCCGAAGTAGATTAGGTTTCACTACTTTGAAAGGGTTAGGAACCATACTTAGTGGTTGTGGGTAAAATTCAGCAAGAAAGGAAACTGGGGAAATTCTGGTGACATGGGCGACCGCCCAAGAGCCTATGGGCGACCGCCCAAGAGGGAAAAAAATGAAGGCTAAGGTCTGGATACATGGGTGACCGCTCAAGATCCCCATGGGCGACCGCCCAAGATGATTTTCAGCCATACTCCGGTCAATAACCCTTTTTCACATATTTTCTTTTCCTTTTATTAATCCTTCTTATTTTGGGTGAACCTAGGAAGATCTTTCTAACTTCATCAATCCCATACTAAATCATTCCTAATCACATAAGATTGATTAAATCCATTTAATCCTTAGTGGTTTTACTCATTTCACTACCCATTTCAATTTAACCTTTCTATCTCCATTCAAACCTTACTCTTTCTTCTTTATCAACCTCCATGAACATAAATCTTATTTTTAGATTATTAAACAATTTCTCCACTCCAAGAAAGTATTTCAATACATTCCAACATTAACCCAAAATCTTTTAGTATCAAAGCCTTATTTGATTTTTAACATATAACCATTTCTTATAAACCATTTTCTTCACTTTCTAATTCTAGTAAATTGGCTAAAACCCAAATTCAATATTTACTCTTAATTCATTAACATTCATAATTACTCTATACCATTTCTCCTTCAATCTTAGATCACCATTTTACAACTAAAATCATTTCAACCTTGATTAAACCATTTTAACCCAAATAACATTATTCCAAAAATACCCAAAATCCTTTTCTTTCAACAACATATTAAATAACACATAAAGTGAACAATTATTAGAAGGAAGTCATAATAACTTATCTAACAAATACGGGATGGATTAAGGATCTTCTTAGCTTGATGAGCTCCCCTCTTCACCCCGAACACGGAAGTACGATCGAATTGCCAAATGGAGAAGAATTGAATTTACTACCATTTTTAAAAGGAAGGATTTATGGAGGTTTCTCCCATGGAGAAAATGAAGAAGAAAATATATGGAAGATGATGATGAGGAAAATGGGGAGGTTAGGAAGGAGGTGATGGAAGAAGTATGGGGAGGAGTATGGGAAAAAGGTAGGGGACTTTGACTAAGAAGAGGGAGGGGAGGAAAATAGGGGATATGGCCCCTCCCCATCCATTATAAATAAAAAAAATCTTCCCAATTCCAACATTTAAGCCCCTAAATTTTCAAGAAATGAAATTAAACCTTCTACTACTATCCTCTACACAAGTACCACCCAACTACTCATAATATTTTATTTATTTATTTATTTTATTATAACTCCACCATACTACTTAAAATAGTTTATTGATTTTCAATTACTATACTTTCCCAAAATACTTTAATCTATTTCCATTTAATTCTAAGGCTTTAAGATTATCTCATAACTATTTTAAATTATCATAATAAATCAAAGACATAAATTAAGCACATAAAGTCAACAAATAATATAAAAGGCATATAATATGATACTAAAATAGGTGCCTAGGGTTAGGGTCGTTACATGGAGTGTTGGGTAGGACCACTTTGGAGTAGGAGGTTTGGATAGTGGCGCCTAGGATTTAGAAATCCTCGTTCATTTTTGGAGTTATAAGGGGTGTTGGTGCTTTTCACGAGGTAAATCTTTGTTTAAGGATCGCAACCTTAACAATGATTTCTTTTTATGAGGGTGTATGTAGTGTGAGCCAAGCGTGGGGGAAACATATGACATATTTAGTTTCCCTTGGCTTTTATTTGTGTGGACCTTAGTTTGGATACCGTTTTATTATGGGAGTTGGTATCAAGCTAATGTCATTAGTTTCATTGTTTACATTTTGGTGTTATAAGGAGGCGGAGTTTCTATTACTCCGATGGTTATTATTTTTCTTTGACTTGTGTTGGCGGATTAGAGGAGACTAGGAATCATTTACCCTCCATGCATCTGTTTTAGACCGGTGTTAGATTGGAGTTTAGGATGTTACTCAGGGACGAGTAATGGTCTAAGCGTGGGGGTATTTGATATGACATAATTTATATAATCTAATTGAAATAACATTAGAACGTGTTCTCGATCTTAATCTCTTAAATCGGAATCAATCGATATTGTGAATCTAGACTGTGTCAGTTAGCTTTAGGTATTGATTAGGGTTATTAGTGAGTGTGTCACTGCTTTTTCTTTTTTCCTTTTTCCTTTATTATTTAGTTTAGGTTTATTGGACGGAGGAGTATATATACTTCTTTTGTCAATTGTTTTAGGGTTTGACTTTTATTTTATTTTTCCTAGAGAGTTTATCACTTTTTATGGAGAACTAATTCTATTGCTTTGGATTCGATTATTGGAACCGTCTTGAAATTCAATTGAGGTTAATTTATTTTCATCTATTTTGTCCTATTCATATTTTCTTCTGTTCTTAATTGATTGAATTGATTTCTAGGGTTTTTCAATTAGGCCGATTGTTAAATCTTGGGTATTAATTCATTGCTAGAATCCCCTAAGATTGTGTCAATTTAGGGTTTCAAAAGTAGCAACTTTATGGTTTATGCATGTGTCATGGTAAATTGTGAAGAAGAAGAAAGTAGACAAGTATCTAATTGAAATAACATTAGAACGTGTTCTCGATCTTAATCTCTTAAATCGGAATCAATCGATATTGTGAATCTAGAATGTGTCAGTTAGGTTTAGGTATTGATTAGGGTTATTAGTGAGTGTGTCACTGCTATTAGCTACCATCAAAGGAAGAGATAGAGATTGAAATAAATCTCATGATCGAGTGAATAGGGTAAAAGTGAAAAGAGTTAATCGATGATATTTGAATGATAGACGGGGAAAATAATTGATCCAAAGTGTTTTCCTTTAATTGTTTACAACTTAGTTTTTAATTCCCGTCTTAGGAATTAATTAAAATCAATCTTAGACCCCCAATCTTGTTAAGTGACAATTGTGCAAATAAATAACCGTTCTTCAGTGGATCGACCCTGGACTTGTCCTAGCTGCAGTTTTTCTAGCCGAGTCTTGGTATTTAATTTGTAGGCGTGCGACTTTAGCCTATCACAAAGTTGGGCTTAATTGCTCAAGTTAAAATGACTGCGAACCGTATGTTCCCACTTCAGCTCCATAACACCAACTATTCATGCTTCTCTGCGAAAGTGAAGGATGCAGCCTGGTTATGGCATTTTCGCTATGGTCACCTGAACTTTGGCGGACTAAAAACTCTACAGCAGAAAAGTATGGCAACTGGTCTTCCTCTGATTCCTACTCCGTCGCAAGTATGTGAAGAATGTGTTGTTAGTAAACAACACTGCACTTAGTTTTTCCATTGGGGAATTCATGGAGAGCAAAGAAAGCCTTGGAGTTGGTACATTCTGATCTTTGTGGCCCAATCAAACCATCATAAAATGGAGGTAAACAGTATATAATTACTTTTATTGATGATTTCAGTCGGAAAACCTGGGTATATTTTTTGCACGAAAAATCTGATGCTTTTGCAGCCTTTAAATTGCTGGTTGAGAAAGAAGTAGGGTGCCAAATCAAGATTCTTCGCACAGACCGCGGTGGAGAATATATCTCGCAAAAATTTGCACATTTTTGTGAAATCCATGGAATTAGGAGGCAACTTACAACTTCATATTTGCCTCAACATAATGGAGTTTGTGAGCGTAAAAATCGCACTATTATGAATATGGTGTGAAGTCTTTTAAGGACGAGCAGTGTTTCGCGGAATTTTTGGTCCAAAGCAGTCAACTGGAGCATTCATATTTTGAATAGAAGTCATACACTTGCTGTTCAAAATATGACACCAGAGGAAACATGGAGCGGACAAAGACCAACGGTTGAGCATTTCAGAATTTTTGGGTGTATTGCATATGCACACGTTCTGGATCAAAAGAGGACAAAGCTAGATGACAAGGGAGAGAAATGCATTTTTTTTGGTGTAAGTGATCAATCAAAAGCTTATAAATTGTACAATCCTTACACTAATAAAGTTATTATCAGTCGTGATGTAATCTTTAACGAAGAAATTTTTTTGTCATAGAACAACAACTCTGTTGAACAACAAATTCCTGTTAGCTTCGATGAAGACGAGAGGCAGCAACCAACTAAAAAGGGGCAACTAATTACACCAGATGTTCCAACAAATAATTCAAGTTCAGTGGCAGCAACAATAGAAAATGAAGGGAGACCTCAACGTACTAGAAGAAGACCAGCTTGGATGTCTGATTATGAGGTTACGGGTGTTGATGACCAAACTGAAGATCCACTTATACATTTTGCTCTATTCTCTGATTGTGATCCTCCAAGCTTTGAAGATGCTATTAGAGAGTTAAAATGGCAAAAGACGATGAACGAAGAAATTGCATTAATTAAACGGAACAACACGTGGGAGTTGACTGATCTTCCAGAGGTTTTTGCACCTGTGGCAAGGCATGACACCATCAGACTAGTGATTGCGCTGGATGCGCAACATTCATGGCCCATCTTCCAATTGGACGTGTAGTCAGCCTTTTTACATGGTGATCTCCGTGAACAGGTATACATCGATCAACCTCCTGGTTATATGAAATTAGGATGTGAAAATAAGGTTTATAAACTGAAAAAGGCATTATACGGACTAAAACAAGCTCCTTGTGCTTGGTATAGTCGTTTAGATGCATATTTTTCTAAGGAGGGATTTGAGAAATGTCCTTATGAGCACACTCTTTACATAAAGACCTGAGCGGTTGGAAAATTGCTCATTGTTTGTGTTTATGTGGATGACCTAATTTCCACCGGAAAGCCATGTTTGAGAAATTTAAAAATTCCATGATGGTGGAATTTGAGATGTCTGATCTTGGGAAGTTGCATTATTTTTTGGGTATTGAAGTGATTCAATCTGCTGCTGGAATCTTTCTTACCCAACGAAAGTATGCACATGAAATATTGAGCAGGTTTGGAATGAAAAATTGCAACTCTGCTTGTACACCTACAGAAGTTGGTCTGAAACTCATACGAGAGCCTGAAGAAGGGAGCAAGAATGTTGATAGCACGCTTTACAAGCAAATAGTAGGGAGCTCGATGTATTTAACAGCTACAAGACCCGACCTAATATATGCAGTAAGTCTTATAAGCAGGTTCATGGAGTGCCCTAATTGGAAATTCATCTCTTAGCTGCAAAGAGAAGTCTGCGTTATGTGCAAGGTACTGCTAGTTTTGGGTTGTTCTACAAGAAAGGCGAAAAATCAGATTTTGTTGGGCTTATGGACAGTGATTACGCTGGAGATCGAGATGATAGAAAGAGCACTTCGGGATATGTATTCATGCTTGGTTCAGGAGCCATTTCGTGGTCTTCGAAAAAGCAATCAATTGTCACTTTGTCGACAACTGAAGCAGAGTATGTAGCTGCAACAGCATGTGCTTGCCAAGCAATTTGGTTGAGGAAAATACTTGAAGAGCTGAGTTCAAGCAAATAGAATCTCTTTGCAATTTATTGTGATAATAGTTCTGCTATCAAGCTTTCCAAAAATCCCGTTCTACATGGAAGAAGTAAGCACATAGAGTGAAGTTTCATTTTCTGAGGGACCTCACAAGGGATGGAATCATTGACCCTTTCTACTGCAAAAGTGAAGATCAGATTGCTGATATAATGACCAAGCCATTGAAGTTGTCTGCATTTTAGAAGTTAAGGAAGCTGCTTGGAGTTTCTGCACTTGACAAATTCTACTAAACTGAATGCTTGAATATTTCAATTTAAGGGAGGGATTGTTAAGATATTTACTGCATTTTTTAATAAGTTAATTATAGTTTGTTTTCTTGGTGGTCTCAACTTGTTTGAGTTTTATCGGGTCTTTAGGAACAATTGTAGATTCAAATAGTTTTGTTATAGATGTTGCTGTTTATTAGGAGTTGGTGGTTCCACTCCCTTTCTTTTAGCACTTAATTAGTTGTAACTGTTAGCTCTATATATAGAGCAACTTTCATTAATGAAATAATTAGTTCTTGAGTCCTAAATACATTATTCTCTATTATGTGATCTGCACTTTAATTCCAACAGAAAATTCAAATTCATACGGAGAAGACGACGTTACTGTTAGACCCGTGGATTGGAATCAGAAAGTTCAAGATTTTGATTTCAAAGGAGAGGAGAATAGTGATAATCTTTTGTTTGCGGGTGGAGATATAGCTCCAGAAGAAAGCAAACCAGAGCCACTTTATTTTGATTTGGACTCATGGACGAATCCTTTTAAAGGGGAAGAGAATGGTGTAGATGAGAATGATACATACGAGATTGATACGGAAGAATCAAGTCAAGTATATGACAAATTTATTGATGAATAATCTACAAATAGCATGTCCCATTATTGTGCCCTAGTGAAACCTGATGCTACCAAGCCAAATATAGTTGCACAGGAACTGATTTGAACAGAAAAATGGATACTCCGGCTGTCTTTTTCGTTGGGTCACCTACACACATACACAAACGTCAACTAGACCGGGGTGTCTCTCACTACAAGAAAACTGGTCTTTCGCGACGGCCAAAAGCCGTCGCGTAAACCTTTAAAGCCGTCGCGGAAGGCTAACGCGACGGGAAAAGCCGTCGCAATGGCAATCGCGTAAAGCCTTGTCGCGAAAAGATAAGGTGACTGAAAAAAGCCGTCGCCTTTGTCAATTATTTTTCGCGATTGCTTTTTCCATCGCGTAAGAGTTTTTTTAAATTTTATTTATTTAATTATTTTAATTACATTTGCAATCGCCTTAGCTCAGCAAAGGAGACGGCAAATGCAATCGCCTTAGGTTTTAAAGAAGGAGACGGCAAATGCAATCGCCTTATGTTTTGAAAAGGAGACGGCAAATGCAATCGCCTTAGGTTTTAAAAAGGTGACGGCAAATGCAATCGCCTTAGGTATTAAAAAAAAGAGATGGCAAATGCAATCGCCTTAGGTACTTTAAATTTATATTTTTTTTTTCCATTTCACTGGCCCTATTTATAATTAATAATTGAATAAAAATTAAAGAAAGGTTGATTAGCACAACATGAAAATTAATAAATTTATTGCATTTAACACTGTATTATGAACCATAATCATCGTTACAAAATCCAAAAAATAATCAACCTACTAGGTTTATCAAGAAAATGTATCATCCTACCAAGTTAATCTAAAAACAACAATCAACTTACACTTGTTCCTAGATACTACGTTTGTCAAGACATCAGCCTACTGTGCTAGCATCAGACGAAGAGGCTCCTCGAGACTAGACATTGCAAAATTGGATGTGACAACGAGAATTAAAAAGAAAGCACGAGAGAAGTGCTCCGCCAAGAACACTTGTGCAGGACCTTCTGTGCTAGCATAAGTCGAACCACCATAGACTAGTGAAACACATTCTAGAATTCAAGCACCTGAATAAAGTGAAAAAGAAATGAACTGATGATCAAACAGACCCCGTTGATTCAGACCCCGTTGATTCTCTACGCCTGATCTCAAGATCCATATTTTTTATTTTGATTCTAACGAGAAGAAAATGTATCTTTCAATTGGTCATCACCTCTGATGATAAGGGCCTCCCTGGAGTTAAAAAAGCATCAATGTCTTCTTTCAATTGGTCAACGGAAGTCGCCCCGATAATTGAACTCGCCACAAATGGACGATCTCGGCCAAGTGCCAACTGAACTGGACTTAGTCCGTATTTCTTGCCCATTTCAATATATTGTATTGTTGCTTCCTGGTAAAAGGAAAAATAGAACATGTCAGACAATATTAAATAGACTAATTTAATCTTAGATTTTGCACAGTAAGTGCTAAGAAACAGCAAACTGGGGAGAAAGAGAGAGCATATGCAGGCATGAAAAAACTAAGGGCGGAAATTACAAAAGGTCAAATTTATTATTTTTCACATCCATGATGTTTCTGCTGGAAGTCATGTCATGACACCATATCATTATATGCTGAGAGCTAAAGAATGACTAATCAACTACCGAAATGATCTTCCCCTTTTTTCTTTGTTCTTATGGAGATATTTTGAACAATAAATTTAGGTTGATTAAATTATCCTAATGAAAATTTTAAACTTGTTATTGATACACCATTATAAATACTATCAATAACAATTTTTAGATTTTCAGTAGGATAATAATTTTAACCTAAAATTATTGCTTAAAGTACCTTCATATCGACAACAAAAAAAGTAAGAACATCATTTCAGGACGGAGGGAGTATAAGCACCAATACATCAATCTTATTCAGGAATGATAAGCACGAAGCCTGAAAGACCGTACACAATAGCCTAGAACTTTGAAGTATGTTACAAAATATAGTATGGCCACAAACTTCTATGGGCTAATAGAAAGACTTATCGCTCCATGTGGTTTATATACTCCCATGCATCATGTGCCTTGCACATGGTGGGACACTTGTCAATCATCAACTAAAGGTGCCAACCACCCCCAAAGTTAGCGGAAAAACACTGTTTACCCAGTCACATCACTCCATATTTGACAGCTATAGTGGGTCCAGATGACAGTCTGACCATCATTCAAAGTCACCATTCACGTAAGCCGCCAGGCGATAATCAAAGGAGAGGCGGCAATACTCAGATTGCCACCAATCCTAACCTTCACAGAGGCGATATTCTCACCTTTTGACTATATCATACTAAACTGTTAATACCCAAGGTATGCATCTCGCTTTGCCTTACTCTCACACGCCGGTTTACTTATGTCGCCACATTACTTTGGGCCTACTTTGTTACATACGTTAGACGTATTTGGCCCATCTGGTCCATTTCGCCATGTTGGGCCCAATTTACTGTTCAGGCCCAAATCCATTTTCATAATCGCATCAGTAGCCCCCCAAGTTTGAGACCTGGACTATTCATGGTCCATGCGAGAAATTCCAGATGTCGCTTCAGATTCTTGCTCTCATCCTCTAATTGGCGGGATAGGAACTTCACGGGACACCTCAGGGGCTACGTGTCACTCTCGGGTTGATGGGCCAGGACGGTTTGACAGTGCCACATTTTGCCTAGGCATTCATGCTTCACAATAAATGGTCCTTAATAATGGGGGAGAATTTCAAAATTCAAACATCATTTATAATTTCTAGAAAACTCCCAACACCCTTTCATCTTCCTAGGTTAAGGTCTGGTCTCAGTCTGTCATTTTCACTTTACCCTCACTTTCAGCTCTCAGTAAATCCTTCAAGCTTCTCCGACGAAGGTTTTTTGCAAAAACCCCCTTTCCCACCGTCATTACGTCTGTTTCTTCCGTTTATTTCCCCCAGATTCGCTTTCGATTCACACTTACGGGCACGTAACTACAATTTGGGGCTTCCTAGGCGTATTTCTGGGGATTTCGTCTTCCTCTCGAAGTTTTCGGCCACTTTCCGCCCAAACTTTCCGTCTTCGTCATTTTCTTCGAATTTCACAGGTAAACCTTTGAATTCTCGCGCTTTCTTTACTTTTTGTTTTTCAACTTTTCTATCTCGCATGATGGCTAGAACTAAGTCATGCGTTAGAACTATTAGATTTGGGCAAAACTTGAATACTGGGGGATATTATAGGGTCGACATGGGGGTATGGGCAAGAATCCCGCGAGAAGACCTTAATTCCATGCTTATGCGACATGGCACTAATGTCACAGTCTTAGATGCCTTAGAAATTAGAGGTCCCCCCCTTCTTACACAAATCAATATCCAAGAAAACCTTCTTCAATACTTGGGAGTTATGCTCGCATATTTGCGACTTTTATCATTCTCGCTTTGATTCTGATTTGTCTGACACTGACTATCTCGCAGCCCCCAAGTTACGTAGTCGTCGCTTCTATAAACAGGTTTTGTCCAGCTCAGGTGATCTAAGCGACATGTCTTCCACCAATTCCACTTCCATCCATGACGTCTCGGACACCTTGGTCACAGAAACCACATCTCGCCACCAGGTTTCATCTGACAATTTCCTTCTTTCCAATGTCGCTGAAGCCAGTACTTATTCCTCTGATTCCCAAACTCCCCTACTCATTAAGTATGGGATAAACGAT
Organism: Adenophora triphylla var. japonica; assembly: GCA_022495995.1. Taxonomy (NCBI): domain Eukaryota; kingdom Viridiplantae; phylum Streptophyta; class Magnoliopsida; order Asterales; family Campanulaceae; genus Adenophora; species Adenophora triphylla. Next base: position 105,126 of record JAFEMH010005983.1, read on the forward strand.
CACATCTATCACATCGAACCATATACTGGCGACATGAATTTAGCCGCCATGCAACAACAAACAGATGATGTTGTCGCATATGTCTCCCAACTAGAAGCTGGCCTTAGGCTTCCTATGGATCCCTTTATCTGTGCTTTTCTACATAAAGCCCAAGCCGCAATCGTGGACCTCCACCCCAATGCTTTTCGCATTTTAACTAGCTACATAATAATCTGTAGGGCTCTTAGGCACGAACCCACCATTTCTCTTTTTGTGCACTTATTCGAAGGTTATACTGTTGTTTCCCAGCGAGATGGCATTGTCGAAAAATGCCTCTCCATAAAGTATAGGAAACCTAAGATTCTTACTCCTCTTCCCGGTAAAGTTCAACACTAGCAATCTAAGCCTATTTTCATTACTTCTCGCATTGGGTGGACACACTCATGCGACTTGAGGGAAATCATTCCCAAAGTTGAAACCAAAAAAGCTCTAGTTTCTGGCGACACTCGCCTCAAGGATCACATACTACAAGTCCTTGCTGATGCCTCCGACTCTGGCCTAGCCCTATTTTCATGGAGATAAATCCTTTTCAGCCCCTCCCTTCTGCGAGAATTTGGATTCCTTGATTTTACCTGTCCCACTGATGAATCCCGCATAACCATTGTTCATACTGCCCCTATCCTAGATGGGAAATCCATTCAAAAAACTGCTTTGCATCTGAGTGCAAACCTTGCCAGCGGGAAGGTCATTGTTGCAAGGCCATGTTTGACGTTCACAGTATACCTTCTCGCCTCAAACTTTACTTCGTTACTTTGCTTCTTTCTTTTAAAGAACCTTTCTTTCTTTTTCTTTTCACAGAATTCAGATCAATGTCGCTCTCCCAGAGGCGAGATGCTTTCTCAAATGCGATGGCCGCGCAAGTGGATCGGCGACGCTAGACAAGCCGCTCTTTCCAAGGCTCTTTGAGAAAGAGATTCCAATTTCCATCCATGGGGATGATGCAGCTGCTATAGCGAGGAAAAAGCCGATGCCGCTGGAGAAAGCCAATGGGAAAGCAATTGAACCTTCCCAAAAACGTAGGAAATCCAAGACCCCAACGCGGGATACCCTACTTAACTTGGTTGATGAAGATAAAGAAGTGGAAATCAATTAAGAACCAGAACAAGAGCCCCCGACAGGCGATGTCGCTCTAACTGCGAATCCACTAAGCCACATCAAAGTCCCGCTTCTCGCCCTCTCAAACGATCCCGCCCAACCGAGGGTGCATCTTCTGAACAAGCGAATGAGCCCATCCCTAATGAATCCACTGAACTCCTTATCGCCAGTCGGCTCCGGGCGGGTTTTCAAATGCCATCGGATGATGAGCGCCTTCTCGAGCTTAGCCGAGAGATTGGCGCCGTTCATGACTTGCCTAATCTGAACCTCCGATCTAGCAACCAAAGCTACAACATGCTTGGGGGCGGTATCGTTCAACGCTCCAGTGTGTCACAAAGGGTTCGAGAATATGAGGACATGGATGAGGACTATCTTTGCTAAGCGATGCCGACCTCTCTCTTAGTGGCGTAAGTCCATATTCTCATTTGCCCTTACATTTATTCTTTTTCTCGCTATTTTACTAATCATACTTAGTTTCACTTTGAATAGGTTTCAAGCATTATTTATGGTTTAAGGAACAGATCTCGCAATATAACAACAGAATGGGCATCTTGCGAGAAGGCCCTTAAGCGAGCTCGCACTGAGAAGGAGAGGTACAAGAAAAAATTCCTGGATCGGGAACAAGATGTTGCCGCCATTCAAGCGGAAAAAGCAAAAGTTGATGAAGCCATCAAAGGCTACGAACAAAAAGAGAAACAATTCACGGGCGAGATGGAAGCCCAAAAGCTAAAGCTGGAGGAGCAGAACAAACTTTTAGCCGCTGAACTCGAAGCGACAAAAAAGAAGGATCTCGAGAATCAAGCCCTTGTCGCACTTGTGGACTCAAAGACGATCTGATTGAGGCCAAAGACAAAGCCGAAATGGAATCCATGGAGTTGTATGACAAGGCCCTAATCCATTGCACAGGCGACATCCCTGCCATTACTCCGAACTTAATTGCCAAATGGGGATCTGAACTCCTCTACAACGACTTTTGCCGCCTTGGTCATAGCTTGGTTGCATACGAGGAAAAAGAACTTGCAGAGCTCGCTGCTAAGGATCAACTCTTGGGGAAGCCTATTTGGGAGGTTCCCGCCGTTGCTGATAAAGATGCCCTAACCCTTTGGGCAGATCTTATTAGCACGAAAGGCAAGGTGCTCAAAAATGCTAAAGATGCTGCTGAAGCTGCCCTAGCTGCCCTAGCTACAAAGACTACTTCCAGCGCCAACCAAGATACTTCTATGGCCCCTCATAGCGACAATCTCGATGCTCCTAGTGACTTTTGCCGCCTTGGCCATAGCTTGGTTGCATATGAGGAGAAAGAAATTTCAAAGCTCGGCTGCTTGAGGATCAACTTCTTGGGAAGCTTTGTTTGGGAGGTTCCGCCGTTCTTGATAAAGATGCCCTAACCCTTTGGGCCGATCTCATTAAGCGCAAAAGGCAAGGCGGCGAAGAATGCTAAAGATGCTACTTGAATTTGCCCTAGGCGCAAAGACTACTTCCGAGCGCCCAACCAAGATACTTACGTGGCCCCTCATGCGACAATCTCGATGCTCTCGCCTCTTAAATCTTTGGTGCTCATTAAAACAATTTCAACATTTTATTTTGTTGTAAGTACTAAACAATTTACATACCTGCCTTTTAACTTTAGTTTGTCGCTTCTTGGATGTCGCAGTTTGCGGCTTTAACTTTGACTTTAACTTTATTTTATGAATGCTTCTTTCTTTGATACTTGTCCTGCTACATTTTGGATGTCGCGGTTTGCGACTTTGCTTCTATACTTTGATTCTAATCATTACTTTACTTTCTGCAACTTGCTTTAAATTCTATCTTTTGCATGTCGCTTGCTTTATTTTGATTTTGCTTCAATAGTTTATCAAAAATTTACTTTACATAATTTATTTCCATATACATACTACTCCCTTCAAAAGAGTGAGGCTTGTCTTTAGGCAGCCTTACTCCTCAGTTATGCTTCTCGCCTTTGAGCTTTACCTAGATTTTTGGCGACTTGACCCAAACCACTTATCAAAACTTCCTGCGGCAAACCGCACTTGGCCTAAACTGCGGGGCCAAACCTCATTTGGCCAAAAACCTCGCTGATCAAAACCGCACTTTAATACAAACCTCTCTTGATGTGAACCGCATCACTTGGAAATTGGCTTTAATGCGAACCACATTAACTGACAACCGCATTCGATGCAAACCACATTACTTGGAAACCGTTGTTGATGCAAAACGCATCTTTAACAAACCACAGTTGATGCAAACCGCATCAACTACAAACCGCCTAGGACCAAAACTGCCGCCTTTGATCCCTTGGCCACACTATCTTGTTCCAATTCTTGTTCATCTTTTTGCCTGACACCTTTAAGCCAGGTCCTTTCTGTGCCTGTTAAAAATCCAGGACTTTCTGTGCCTGGCACCTTTAAGCTAGGTCTTTTCTGTGCCTGGCAACTTTACGCCAGGTCTTTTTTGTGCCTAGCACCTTTAAGCCAGGTCTTTTCTGGGCTGCAACCTTCCTCGCCTCCATCTACAAGAGGCAACCTTCATGGCCGCTATCTTCAAGTGGAAACCTTTACTTGCCTCCATCTTTAAGCTTTTCTTGGCGGCAATCTTTACTTGCCTCCATCTTCAAGCTTTTCTTGGCGGCAATCTTCTCTCAGCGACAATCTTTATGGCTGCCATCTTTTCTTCATTCATTCACTCTCACTGTCATCCCACGCTCGATTTGTGCTCCTCGTTTCATGAAACACAAAGTAACATTGTTAGAATTTGACGATTATTCGACAAATATTGTACAAGTATGTCGCCAAGAAAATTCCGTGATCTTTCCAATAATAATACGTCAAAATACATTGTCTAAGAATGACAAATTTTACATAACTTTCCCCCTTCCTAATCGTGCGACAATTATAATGTTCGAGTTACAAGAAAAGTTATATAACTTTTGCTATATAGCATGCGACAATCAAAATAGCTGAATCATAAACAGAAGCGACAACTTCACTGGTAAAAACACATAAGATGATCAACACTCCACGCATTCTTGAGCTCCTCGCCATCCTTTTTTTTCAACTTATAAGCTCCTTCTCGAACGACTTTGGTTACTTGGAACGGGCCCTCCCACTTTTCATTCAACTTTGTAAACCCCGGTTTTGGCCCAGTGGCCTCCACACTCCTAAGGACCCAATCTCCGACATTGAATGATCTTTTGTTAACTCTCTTGTTATGCTGTGTCTTCATCTTCTGCTTATAATTTATCATTCTCATTCTTGCCTGAAGCCTCTTCTCGTCGCTCAGATCAAGGTCATTACAACGCCTTTGCCCATTTCTCACTTCATCATAATAAGTCACCCTGTAAGGCGGCAACGCCATCTCTGCCGGTGCCATTGCCTCAGATCCATAAGTAAGCGCAAAGGCGGTTTCTCCTATTGAGCCCTTTACAGTTGTTCTAACATACCACAACGCCATTGATAACTCTTCCAACCAAGCTCCACCGCTTCATTCTAAATTCTTGCAAAGGGCGGCAATGATTTGCTTATTTGCCGCCTCAGCCTGCCCGTTACATTGCGGCCTATACACTGTCGACTTCCAATGTTTAACATTCAATCTCGCGCACTCCGCAGAAAACTTCTTTCCAAACTGGGTCCCATGATCAGAAACAATAGCCCTTGGCAGCCCATATCTACACCAGATGCTTTCTTGCACAAACTTTATCACATTATCTTCAGCGATTGTCGCTAGTGCCTAGCTTCTGTCCACTTAGTAAAATAATCACCGCGACAACCACATGCGACACCCTCCCTTGGCCTTTGGGAACGGCCCTATCAAATCAATTCCCCACATATCAAAAGCCATGTCGCCACAATGGGAGTTTGTTACATTCTTTGGTTTGTCAGGGAATGTTCTGTGTGCTTAGACAACTTCTCGCACTTCTTGACATAATTTTCCGCATCACAGCCTCAAGTGGGCCAATAATACCCATGAAACAAAACTTTGTCCGCTAATGTTCTTGCCCGGGATGGCCTCCACATACCCCTTCGTGAATCTCGAACAAAACTTTACGCACCATACTTGGCTCAATGCATCTCATGAGCGGCTTTGTAAAAGATTTTCTATAAAGAATTCCATCTTGGACTGTAAATCTTGGCGAGGTCACCTTAATCAGCCTGGCGCTGTCCTCATCTGGCGGCAATTCTCCCTTGGCAAAAAATTCTTTCATTTCAGTCACCCAACTCTTTTCTGCTTCATCAATCTCCATGATCACTGGCTTGTTGATTGCCGGCATGTCAACATACTCCACTATTGGCTCAGCTCACCGAACCCTGCATGCCTCCTCCTGCCTGAGCACAGCTCAGCGTATCTGCACTGCAGATTTTCAGCTCTATCAATACGTACTAGCTCCCAAAAATCATATCCCTTCAAAATGCTTCTCGCCATATTGCAATACTTCACCAAAACGGTGTAACACTCCATACTCGCCCTTTACTTAGTTTACAACCAGTGGGAATACGAATGAATCACAATCTTCGTCGGCCCAATGTCTCTCGCCGGACTCAATTCCCGCTCATATTTCTTTGATTGTTTGACACAGAAAACTTAAATCTTAACGCCTTTTCTCATATACGCACTCTTCATTGGCGAAACCAAAATGATTCCCGCACCACCTCTATCCTTGGCCGATGAACCGTCGACATGCAAACTCCAGCAATTTGGCGGCCTCTCCTTATCTTCAATCAAACTCGGCACAACCCTCTTTGTCGCCCTTTTCTTGCTTCCCTCTTCTACCAAATCCGCCTGCGACTTGGTGAAAGATGTCTCTGTTGGGTTTTATGGGTCCATGCGCAGCAGAATAAGCATCTAAATAACACAAAACCCAAGCCCTAAGATCCGTTCTATACGATTAAATGAATTCCTATGAGATAGAATTTACCAACCTTTATTGCTTTCCGGTCTTGAGCTATCGAACAATTTATCGGTGTGATTTTGAATCACAATCTTCGATCTTCAAAACCTTTGAACCTTCAGATTGCTTTGGACAATTTGAACTCTAGGCCTTGATTGTTGTACAAGCGGAGACCCTCTAGTAGTATCCACACGTTAGAATGAACCAAGAACAGTTCTTGAGAATTGCTAGATTCTTAAACCTATGGAAGAAATATTGAGAAACCTTTTTGGTGATTTTTTCTCTTGAAAATTCGGCTAGATTTCGGCTGTTTACACACTCATATTTATACTACTTTAGTATTAGAGTTTGTGCCCTAATCAAATTAGGAAACAAGTGTAAACCGCCTCTGTGGATGCCATATGGCCAGTTTTGTCGCGCTACAGATCAAGCCATAGCAGGAACTCTCAATCATTTCTTCCTTTGGTTTAACCAATTCATTCTAGTTGCGTGTGACCCAATAGGATTATATTAAGTTGGCAATGAGTCCGATCAACTCGACCCTCATAAGACATAAGCGAACTCTAGCAAGCCATTATGTCTACCCAATTAATATAACGTAAGAGTTCACGTTTCCAATGGTACACTTCCATTTCTCCCTTTGTCTCACGATGTTATATTGAACACAAGTCATTATCCTCGTCAACTTGTATTTGTTCAATGCTTTCTCGATCTTGAGTATAATGATAATTCAATCGCATTGGGGTGTGGCCACACACACTTTCCATCATTATCACTAATCGAGGGCCCAAGCAAAACATCTCTCTTTCGAGGGACAAAATTCCATCTTGACTTATCATCCTTCCCATCATGAATCCGATCATGCCAAAGATAGCCTTTATAAATATCTTGTTAAGATATCGTTTGACTAAAATCAAACATGACTTTCATCATATGTAAGGTCATGATAATCTCAGGTCTAGGGACTAAATGAAGTGACCATATGAGATTTAATTATGACATTTGACCATGACATAAATCTCATACGGGTCAAGTCCAGTCACTTGTTTTCTAACAAGTACCCATAATTTCAATGTGCATCCCTATGCATATAATCATCATATGATTATCCATTAACAATTATACTAATTATTCTCTTAATAATCAGGGACGGAGATTATTACAACAAATATGCAAACTATATAACAATCAAATAATAAACTTAAATGATAAAGATGATACATAACGGTTTTCAGTTAAACATAACTAAAGCCTAGGGCATTACACCAACAGTCTCCCACTTGCACTAGGCTCCATTTATGTATTGAATACTCATGGATCTAACATGACCATCATGCTTCTGCCTGTGTGAGGGTCTTTGTTAGTGAATCCCTTATGTCATCATCGGTTGATACTTTGTATATCTTAACGTCTTCTCATTCTTTATGAATTCCTCGAAGAACGTATAAGTGATTGTTTGGATCGCTGTTGTGACCTTGGTTCCATTGTTTGCACAAGTGGCACCACTATTGTCATAACAAAATTTTCACCGATTAGTGATACTTGGAACATTTCCAAAACACTAATGAACTTTTGATCCAAACTGCCTCTTTTAGCCACATCATATGTTGCTAAAATTCGGCCTTAGCAGTAGAATCGGCTACAATTTCTGCTTGGAACTCTTTCAATCAAAACTGCACCTCTAATAAGCATAAAGAAAAATCCTAATTGCGATTTTAAAATAACTTTGTTAGTTTGGAAGCTAGCATCTATGTAACCCTTACAACAAGATTAACTTCCAATCTTTCAAATACCAAGAATGCATCCTTAGTTCTTCTTAAGTACTTAAGGATCATCTTGACTGCCATCCAATGGTTTACATCAGGATCAGATTGGTATCGACTCATCATGCTTAGAGCATAACAGACGCCGGGTCTAGTACAAATCATGGCATATATGACAGATCCAAATGCCGAAGCATATGGAACTTCATTCATTTCCCTTTTGCTCATCAGTTGTCATAAGACAATGAATATTGCTAAGAGAAATACCATGACCCATTGACAAGCTACTCTTCTTAGACTCTTCTAAGAATCTTGTCAATGTGGATACTTTGACTCAAACCAATTTATCCTTCTAGATCCATCTCTATAGATCTTGATGCCAAGAATGTAAGCGGCTTCACCCATATCTTTCATTGAGAAACCTTTCCTTTCCTTGACCAAGACTTTGACAGTCTTAAGTGTCGGAACTTGTTTTTCCAATGAGTAAGATATCATTGTAATAAAACAATAGAAATAATACTACGCTCCCACTGAATTTCATGCATACACAAGATTCATCTTTGTTCTTTGATGAAGTCAAACTCTTTGACCAATTCATCAAAACGAAGATTCCAATTCCTTGAAGCTTGCTTCAACCCATCTCATGGATCTTTGCAACATGCATACTTTATTAGAGTTTCTTGGATCGACAAACTATTCGGGTTGTGTACTATACACATCCTTAATAATCTTTCCATTTAAAGAAAGTCGTTTGACATCCATTTGTCATATCACATAGTCACAATATGTGATAATGGCAATTGAAACTCTAACAGACTTCGACATTGTAACTGGCGAAAAAGGTTTCAACATAGTCAATACTATGAATTTACCTAAATCCCTTTGTTACAATCCTTAGTCATGAAAGTATACACCTTCACATCCATGTCGGTCTTTGAAGACCTACTTGCACCCTTTAGTTTTTACACCTTCAGGTAGCCCAATCAAGTTCCAAACTTGATTGTCAAACATGAATTGTACTTCGAATTCCATGGTTCCTAACCATTTATCCAAATTAGGAGTGGACATCGCCTCAAGATAGGAAGTAGGATCGTCATTCTCAATGACTTCCACCTTATTACTTTCCGATACGAGAAATCAATATTTCTTGGGTTCGGATTGTAACCTATCCGATCTACGATGGACTTGTGCATCTTGAACCGGTTCCACAACTCCTTTGTGAACTTGGTTCCGTCTCTACTCTTGGTTCCATGTCATTCTCAGGTTCTTGAACCTTTTCAAGATTAATTTTACTCCCACTAGATTCTTTATTGAGAAACTATTTCTCAAGAAACAAATCATGTAGAGCAACAAACGTTTTGTTCTCTTTGCGGTTGTAAGATTAATTTCCGAAAATAACTTTGTCAAATTTGGTGCTAACTTAAAAGAGACAAGTCTCTTTACATAAGACTCGCAACCCCAAATCTTCATAAAGACAAACTAAGTTTTCTTCCATGCCACATCTCATGTGGGGCCTTAGGAACCGATTTAGTAAGGACTCAATTCAGTGTAATTGCATTATTTCTAATGCATATCCTCAAAAGGAAATAGAAAATAGGAAAGTATAATTGACACATCATCGAACGAACCATGTCCTACAAGGTTCAAATCCTCCTTTTCAGATACATCATACAATGTGGTGTTCCGGGTGGAGTCAACTCTGAAACAATTTCATAGTTTTGAGATGATTGTCAAACTCTTGGCTCAAATATCATCACCTCGATCTAATCAAAGTACTTAATAGTTTTGCCAAGTTTGTTTTGTACTTCATCTTGAAATGTTCGAAACATCTCAAACGATTCACCTTTGGACTTCATCAGATAGACATAGTCATAATAAGATAAGTCATCGGTGAATGTGATGAAACACCAAAATCCTCCCCTAGCAATGCTGCTTAATAGTCCATATACATCTCATGTATAATGACCAATAAGTCACTAGCCCTCCCACTACTTTAGTGTAGGGTGGTTTGGTCAATAATCCCAATAAATAAGATCCTCATTCCTCAAATGATTCATGGTCATATGAGTCTAAAAGTCCGTGTTAATGGAGTTTAGATATATGTTTCTTATTTCTTTGACCAAGCCGGCAATGCCATATGAACTCGTTGTTCATATTATTCGGTTTAGAATTCCCATTTATATTTTGGATATCTTCAATATTATTTTGTTTCTTAACATCAAGGATATGAATACCATTCAATGACATATGCAATACAATAAGGCATATCATTAAATAAATATAAAACTTCTTATTGAAAATAAGAAAATTATATCCTTCATCATCCATTTAAGAAACGGAAATAATACTCCTACTCAAATCCGGAATGTAGTCATACTTGTTCAAAACAAGTACTACTTCACAAGGTAAAGTGACTTCATAAGTCCCTATTGGTAATGTAGCAACCCTTGCTCCATTCTTATGCATAGGTTTAACTTACCTTCTTTGAGTAGCTTTCTATTCTTTGTTCCTTGCACATTTAAACAAATGTGGGATCCAATCCGGTATCATATACCCAAGAACAAGAAGTCGAAAGGAAAATATCTATCATATAGATACTTGAAGTAGTAGCAATCATATTGCCCTTCTTCACCTTTTAGGCCTTCCTAGTAAGCCTTGCAACTTTGCTTCCAATAACAATCTTATTGTCATAATGACAAAAGCGCATCCTTTTGAGACACTTTGGGTTTAGCCTCTTCGACTTTGACAACTTTTGTCCTAGGTTTGGCAACCTTTGCTTTACCTACTTTTCCTTCCTTTTGAACCCCTTTCTTGTGTTAACCATTAACACACTTGCGGATTGCTCCCTTTTGCATCTCATGCATCAAGAGTCTTCACCACAACATACATCTTTTGCCTAGCTTGCACTTGGAACATTTCCTTTGTGCGGTGTGCTAGAACAAAAGCAGTTTCCATGTGTTCAAGGTTCTTCATAAGAGCCTTTAAACATGGTGGCAAGTATAAGGCAAGCAATGCTATTAGAATCATCAACATGTTTCTAATGTTGCTCCTTATTTGCCCTTTGCAACATTGCAATGGGTTCGGTGGGAGCAGATTCCTCAGAACGTACACATGTGCCTAAGAACCATTCTTTAGGCTTCTGATCCAATCAAAATTATTTATATCGTTCCTTTCGAACTTTTTCCTTCATAAGGATGAATTGCAATTATCATTATGTAATGCTACTTCTACAACAAAATATACAAATTATATGAGCACATATCAATACCAACACATTTATCATCTAAGAGCAAATAATGTATTTTACAAATACTCCCATTAAATCATACACCTTCCAATGCAAATAAGCATAATATGCATTTAATGGGCTTAAGATCCAACTTTAATTTAATCTCAAGTACGCTATGGCGCACCGCTCAAGATTAAATTAATTAGGTAGAAAACATCAATCATATCGTATATGACTCTTAGATCTTTTATGAGATTTATTTAAGACATCATATGTCTAAGCATATTTTAATCTCATCTTATGCCTTGGGTCCAAAACCATTTTGATAACCCAATTAAGTTTATCCACTTTAAACGTATAGGAACCACCATTTCCTCATCTTGCTCGCAAACGGAATAGAATCAAAGCACCTTGCTATGGCAAGCCCACCCAAAACTATCCGAGTGGTCTCAAGTGTTTTAATCATGGATTGGCATAAAGAACTTAAAAGTTAAATGAAGGTTCTTTAAAGTAGATTATAAGCATATCAACAAAGATAATCATAATGTACACCAGGTAAGTTCTCAAGAAAATAGGTGAGCCACAAGGACTGCTTAAGTATCAAATCTTCCTTCGACAGAACTCTCCTAGTCATGCACAATTATAATACCAATTTGAATGCAATCATAATCAATACTTTGTATACTGACTTGTTTCTCATAAGCAATCAGATTTCTTCAAATTTTGCGTAAACTGACTTGTTTCTCATAAACAATCAGAAAACCATAATTTAATGTTTCAACTAAACATTTAACAAATTATTATTCAATGTTTCAACTAAACATCTAATAAAATTCTTAACACTTAAGAACAAATAATTCATGCATCGCAACAATTAATAAAAATAGATTTAAATTAATTAAGCATGCATAAACAATGAATTAATCTAGCATAGCCCTATAAACTTAATATCCAGAAATTTATAGCATCCAGATTAAGACATTAAACATCTCAGATTATAAACATAATCACAGATTAGCAGAAAAATTATCAAACTGATTCCTGCCCAGATTGGCTAGTTATGTCGCGCGGCACCATCAGCAAGTTGGCTAGATCTGTCGCGTGACATACCAAGCCTAACTACCAGATTTTCTCCTCGTGGCCAACTCTGTCGCACGACTTGAGTTGCCGGTTTAGCCATTTTACGAATTTCAATCAATTCCAATCATAAAGCAATCAAATCAAGTAAACGGCTTTTACAGATTTAATTCAACATAATCGGAAGACGATTTTGACATTGTTTCACATAAACAATACACATTCTATCGCATACTGAAAACATGCAATAAGCATATAAACGATTTATATCTTGATTCTAGCATGTTAATTCAAACTTAACCATACGAACGGGGCTCACGATACCCTTTGTTGGGTTTTATGGGTCCATGCGCTTGTGGAATAAGCATCTAAATAACACAAAACCCAAGCCCTAAGATCCGTTCTATACGATTAAATTGAATTCCTATGAGATAAAATTTACCAACCTTTATTGCTTTCCGGTCTTGAGCTATCGAACAATTTATCGGTGTGATTTTGAATCACAATCTTCGATCTTCAAAACCTTTGAACCTTCAGATTGCTTTTGACAATTTGAACTCTAGGCCTTGATCGTTGTATGAGCGAAGACCATCCACACGTTAGAATGAACCAAGAACAGTTCTTGAGAATTGCTAGATTCTTAAACCTATGGAAGAAATATTGAGAAACCTTTTTGGTGATTTTCTCTCTTGAAAATTCGGCTAGATTTTGGCTGTTTACAGACTCATATTTATACTACTTTAGTATTAGAGTTTGTGCCCTAATCAAATTAGGAAACAAGTGTAAACCGCCTCTGTGGCTTGTTGTGTCGCGCGGCAAAACATGCCATATGGCCAGTTTTGTCACGCTACAGATCAAGCCATATCAGGAATTCTTCCTTTGGTTTAACCAATTCATTCTAGTTGCGTGTTACCCAATAGGATTATATTAAGTTGGCAATGAGTCCGATCAACTCGACCCTCATAAGACATAAGCGAACTCTAGCAAGCCATTATGTCTACCCAATTAATATAACGTAAGAGTTCACGTTTCCAATGGTACACTTCCATTTCTCCCTTTGTCTCATGATGTTATATTGAACACAAGTCATGGTCCTCGTCAACTTGTATTTGTTCAATGCTTTCTCGATCTTGAGTATAATGATAATTCAATCGCATTGGGGTGTGGCCACACACTTTCCATCATTATCACTCATCGAGGGGCCCAAGCAAAACATCTCTCTTTCGAGGGACAAATTCCATCTTGACTTATCATCCTTCCCATCATGAATCCGATCATGCCAAAGATAGCCTTTATAAATATCGTGTTAAGATATCGTTTGACTAAAATCAAACATGACTTTCATCATATGTAAGGTCATGATAATCTCAGGTCTAGGGACTAAATGAAGTGACCATATGAGATTTAATTATGACATTTGACCATGACATAAATCTCATACGGGTCAAGTCCAGTCACTTATTTTCTAACAAGTACCCATAATTTCAATGTGCATCCCTATGCATATAATCATCATATGATTATCCATTGACAATTATACTAATTATTCTCTTAATAATCAGGGACGGAGATTATTACAACAAATATACAAACTATATAATAATCAAATAACAACCTTAAATGATAAAGATGATACATAACGGTTTTCAGTTAAACATAACTAAAGCCTAGGGCATTACACCAACAGTCACTACGATAAAATCAGCCAATGCATGCTCCTTTATCGCCCAACGAGATTCATACCTTATATAAAACTTCATCAACTCAATGGACCACTTCAGCAATCTTCCCACTGTATCAGACTGTTGCAAAATTTTCCTCAGTGGGGCATCCGTTAAAACAACAATATGTGTGCCACAAAATAGGCCCTCAGATTTCTCGTGGCAATCACTAAAGCATATGCCAGCTTCTCGGCATTGAAGTATATCGCCTCTACCTCGCTCAATGCCTTGGAAACATAATACACTGGCCTCTGAATGTTCTCATCTTCTCTTACCAACACGGCGGCAACCCCATAGTCTAAAACCGCTAAATACACAAATAACTCTTCCCCCTCTATCAGGCTGCACAACAATGGCGACTTCCCCAAATAAATCTGGTCAAACGCAACATTGCACTCCTCATCCCAGACAAACTTCTTTCCGCCTTTCAAAACCTTAAAGAATGGCAAACACCTCTCTACTGATCTCGATATAAACCACCCTAAAGCAATAATCCTCCCATTTAGGCGCTGAATCTCGCGAATCGACTTAGGTGGCGACATATCTAATAAAGCTTGAATCTTCTCGGGGTTAGCCTTAATCCCTCGCCTATTCACCGGAAATCCCAAAAAATTTCCTGCCGTCACTCCAAATGTGCATTACTGGGATTCAACTTCATTGAATATTTTCTCAGATTGTCAAAAGTTTCCGCGAGATCCAACATATGATCGTTTTCCTTGATCTTAATCACCATATCATCAATGTAAGCTTCAATATTCCTCCCAATCTGTGACTTAAAAACCTCATTCACCATTCTTTAGTGTGTCGCTCCAGTATTCTTCAAGCCAAAAGGCATCATCTTGTAACAAAAAAGAAATTCCCCTTGGGGGAGTCTTTTGAAGAGAGCTTTGTTTTTGCCCTATCCTCAGCCATCTTAATTTGGTGATAACCAGAATAAGCATTATGAAACTGAAAACTTTGTGGCCGGTAATAGAATCCACTAACTTATCAATCTTGGGCAATGGGTAACAATCCTTTGGACAGGCCGTGTTCAAATCTGTAAAGTCTGTACACATTCTCCATTTTTTATTCGACTTCAAAACCACGACGGGGCAAGCCAACCAAATTGGATATTGAATCTTCTCAATGATTCCCGCCTTCAACAACTTATCAACTTCTTCCAAAACTGCCTTTCCCTTCTCTGGCCACAAGTACCTCACCTTCTGTTTGAACGGTTCAATGTTGGGGTCAGCATTCAAGTAGTGCATGGCGACATCTTCATCTATGCCTCTCATATCTTCCGGCTGCCATGCAAATACATCTAAATTCTCCTTAAAAAATTCAATCAACTGATCCCGCTCGCTTCTCGCCAACTGCTTCCCAGTCTTGATTTTCTGCTCTGGGAAAATAACAGTTAATCTCCACCTCCTCTAATTCTTCCAAGGCTTGGATGTCAGGCTCATCCCTCACCTGCAACGTATCCACCTCAATCCTCTTTCTTTTCGACCCTGGGCGACAACCACCTTTCTCGAATCAGCAAAAACATTCCTTGTTGGCTGCCCTTCACTATCCTCAACCTCAATTGTCTCACAATCTTCCTCTGAATCATCAACAATCTCTTCAACTATCTCTTCAATTCTCAACTCCGCCATCTGAACAAATTGCACCACCCTAGCATAACTCAAATTTGGGTTCATATTCACCATCTCCATTGCAAACCTATTCTCGCCTTCAACTTCCTGCTCAGCAACCTCTTGCTCAGATTCCCGCACATCAACCACTTCGGCCTCCCGTATTTCCTCAATCTCTATTGCCGCAATCTCTGGGGCTTCACTTGCCGCCGCGACTCTCATAGCCGTATTTCTCAACATGCTCTCAGTCACTTCCCAATCTACCTCATCTTCCACATCCTCAACCACATTTATCCTCAACTGGCGAGATGCCGACTTTGTCGTCATTGAGCTTGTGTTTGCCGCTTTGGCCTTTTGCATTTTCTTCTTTTTCCTCATCACCATAATCACTTCACTCTACAAACAATCTATGCCATTAGGAGTTGGATACTTCACCCTCTGATGCGGGATGGACACCGCCATTTTAAAGCTTTGCATAAACGGGATCCCTACTATTGCATTATATGGGGAAACCAAATCAATCACCATAAACTCTACATTCTCGGTTCTCGCCAGCTTGCCTTCTCCAATCTCAACTTCCAAAACTATTGTGCCCTTCACTTTCATGGTATGATTGGTGAATCCTTCCAAAAATCCATTATAAGGCACCAAATTCGCCTCATTATATCTCATCCTCTTGAAAGCTTCGTAATACGAAATATTCCTGCTGGCCCCAGAGTCCACCAATACTCTCTGCATAATGTTGTTTCTCGGATAAATTGTTATTACCACCGACTGACTTCCATGACTTTTCGTAACTGCCAATTCTTTCCTGGAAAAGTTGATCACCCTATCTTCACCTGCGGCATACTCTGGGACATTGGAGCTGCTGGCTATTGAGCTGAGCCACGCTTGGGAGAGGATCTTGAATAACATCGACCAAGTTTCTCTCAGATCTCGCCTCCTCATCTTGCCCTACATTTCTTTCAAGGAACTCCTTTAACATGCCTCCATCAATCTTTGCCTGGATCACTCTCCTCAAATTATGACAATCTTCTGTCAAATGCCCATTAGCACAGTGATATTCACAAAAACTGTTCTGGTCTCTGGCTCCTATTGTTCCTTCCTTGATGGTATAAGCCTGCGGCAAATTCACCCTTTTCAGAATCTCGCTTATACTGGTGTTCAGCCTGTCATACTTAATAGCCTTTCTTGGACCACGACCTCTGCCTTGGCCATCACTTCCTCCAGCCTAGCTCCCGCCACGGCCCCCTCTATCTCCCCTTTTTCATCCTTCACATAGTTAATCCTTTCTTTAACATTCTTCTTCGCCGCCGATATTGTCGCAAGCGTCACTCTAGCGTCATCATCATTGTCGCCTCCACAATATCCCCTTACTCTTTCATACAACTTGCCCGGTTTCTCTGGCAACCTCATACCCAACTCCCGCTTGAAATGCACTGGCAACAAACTGGCATTATAAAGCATGATGATATTACTCTGCTTAATGTCTGATATCTGATTGACCACTTTCATGAACCTCTCTGTATAGCTCGCAATTCCTTCACCAGCCTTCTGCCTGATCCTGTACAACTCCTGCTTTCGGACAGGCTGTGCCCCTGATGCACTAAATCTCGCTAGAAATTTCCTCTTAAAATCTTGGTAACCAGAAATTGATTCTGAAGGCTGGGCCAAAAACCACTCCAACGCATGATCTGTCAGCGTGCTCGCCAACGCTCTACACAAGACAACTTCACTTTTCGTCAACATAGACAAAGTTACCTCAAACCCGCCAACATGGGTTTTCGCCCTGGAATTCCCAGAATAATTCGGCAGGCTAGGCATGCAGAAGGTAGGATCTGGATTAGCACTCTAAATACTTTTCACAAATGGGGCCAAATAAGAATCCTTCTCTTCCTCCGTCTTGGTTCCCGCCTCTAACTCCTTCATTTTCTTAACCATCTCGATCTTCCATCGATCATCTTCCTCTCTCTTAGCCTTCTCAACCTCGGAGACTTTCTCAACTTCGACGGCTTTCTTGGCTCTTTCCTTTTCATTATTTTTATCACTCTTTTCATGTCGCCCGCGATCCCTATCTCGCGGCGACCTTTCTTCCCGATTCGGCCTTTCTGCATGCCACCACCTTGATGAATGATGCGACCTTTCATCCCTGTACGACCTTTCATCCGAATAATTAGAACGGCTGGGCCGATAAGTCCTGTCCATTGTAGACCCACTATCCAGCTCATCCTCCTTATATTCATAATAATATGACTCTTCTCGCGAGTTGCCAAACTTGTGATACACTTTCTTCCTTTTTCCCCCTCTTCAAACTCTTGATACTTTCTCTTCACAATGGCTCCCTCTGATCTGGCCTTGGCAGCTTCTCGCCTAGGCTCCCTGACCTTTTCCTTGGGCAGCGGCATATCCCTCGCTCACCTTGGCTCCCCCTTTGACACACTCGGCTTACCGCCGCTCCACACCGGGCTCTTTCCGGTTGCCCTTGCCAACACATCGGGTGGGATGCGAGAAGGCTCTGCCTCATCTCCTCAACCTCTTATTGTTTGCGAGAATGCGCAATAACAAATCATTATCGGACCTTATCCGATCCGCCTCCGCCCTTACATCATCATTATTCGAGGGGCGGGATCTTGCTCTTCGGCTCCGCCTTTGCCTTATCAGCTTGCACCTTGGATTCCCGTTCCCTACCACGCCTGATTGTCGATTCAGTCTCTGTGGAGTGCACCTCGCCCTCCCTTCCAGACCCTGATCTGTTCATGCGGGTATCCTTAGGGTTGGGTATTGTCAGAGCCAAATTCTGGGCAGTCTTTGAATGGGTCCCTTTATCTTGACCCCTCTTACCAACTTTTACGGGTTTGTACAAACACACGAACAAGAGCAAAGCTTATACGAACACAAACAAAGCTTACATAAACGAAACAACGGCGACGATGGCGGTCGAAAGATTTTACGGGTTTCTGACTTAAAAACAAGAACATCAGCCACTCAAACACACCAAGAACAACCACAAATTTCACCAGACCAAACAAAGAAGAAGAAAAAGTCCCGACAACGGAACTAACCGATGCTTCCAAGCCAAATATGGTTGCACAGGAACTGATTTGAACAGAAAAAGGGATACTCCAGCTCTCTTCTTCGTTGGGTCACCTACACACATACACAAACGTCAACTAGGCCGGGGGTGTCTCAGAAGTTACCCCTCTGGCGTAAGAGTAAGTTGACTAGTCACGAAACAAGCAAATAACAATGGAGTTTTAGAGAGAGAGTTTAGAGAGTGTATGAAGAACTTACATAATAAGGTTTTTCATGTGGTTTATATACTCCCATGCACCATGTGCCATGCACCATGTGCCTTGCACATGGTGGGACACTTGTCAATCATCAACTAAAGGTGCCAACCACCCCCAAAGTTAATGGAAAAACACTGTTCACCCTGTCACATCACTCCATATTTGATGGCTATAGTGGGTCCAGATGACAGTCTGACCATTATTCAAAGTCACCATTCACGTAAGCCGCCAGGCGACAATCAAAGAAGAGGCGGCAATACTCAGATTGCCGCCAATCCTAACCTTCTTAGAGGTGAGATTCTCGCCTTGTGACTATATCATACTAAACTGTTAATACCCAAGGTATGCATCTCGCTTTGCCTTACTCTCACACGCCAGTTTACTTATGTCGCCACATTACTTTGGGACTACTTTGTTACATACGTTAGATGTATTTGGCCCATCTGGTCCATTTCGCCATGTTGGGCCCAATTTACTGTACAGGCCCAAATTCATTTTTCATAATCGCATCAAAACCCAATGATGAGTTTGATTTGGAGGAGGAACCTTTGTGTGGGCATCCTGTTACATGGCTAGCCCATGGTTTGTTCAAATACAATGGAGCCTCGTTTTCAGCAACTTTTCAAGTCTATTAAGAGTTTGAAGTCTTTAAGGTCTCAAGAGAGTATAATTTTTTTTTTCAATGGTGATGAAGTGTTTGATTTAGTCAAAATATCTTTTCAAGTGTGTGGTAATTTTCAAACTGAACACATAGATGGAGATGATACAAGCTGCAGTGAAGCAGGACATTGGGGCTTCAAATGCTAAATACAAAGGAGTATTGGACTCGGGGTCGAGTCCTTCTCAACCAGGGGAGAGTTATACAGCACATGCCAAGCATGGGCAGAACAGTAACAGGAATGGGCAGAACAGCGGTGAAGCTGCAGTGAAGCAGGACATTGGGGCTTCAAATGCTAAATACAAAGGAGTATTGGACTCGGGGTCGAGTCCTTCTCAACCAGGGGAGAGTGATACAGCACATGCCAAGCATGGGCAGAACAGTAACAGGAATGGGCAGAACAGCGGTGCATGACCGTGCGTGTCTTTGGGCACGACCATGCGAGGGGCGCCTGAACAAGGCCGAATGAAAGAACAATAAGCTTGAAAGGGAGTTAGAGACGATACAAAGTATTGTGCACGATCGTGTAGATTTCTTTACACGTACGTGCGACGTATTTTGCCGTATAATTTATTTATTTTGTTTTGACATTTTCCTTTTAGTAGTGGCAGTTTTGTAATTGTTAGATAGGATCGATAATTAGGGCGTTTATTATTTTATGAGTTATTAGGCTTTAGGATACCTAGAGTAAGAATACTTGTTTATGGTTAGATTAAAAGATTGTTTTGATAATATTATGGGCAAATTGCAATTTAGTAACCTGAGTTTTACACACAGTTGCAATACCACACCTGAGTTTTAAAACGTGCCAATCTGATTCCTAAGTTTTTCAATTTGTTACAACGTGGTGTAAAAACTAACGAATCGTTAAATTTTTGATGGAATGAAACACATGTGCATGACACATGTCTTTTTAAAGGGCAATGTTGTCATTCATGAATGTCACTACTTTGTCGGTAATTTTGTTAAAAATATAACTTTTGATATTCAAATAACCTTACATGATTAACCTTCGTTACAGTTTGTTAAACTTTGTTAACGCTAAATACACTAACACCGCTAAAATACCATCCCCATAGCAAAACCACCATTGCCACCCAAGACCACCATCGCCACCATCGTAAGCAACAACATCGCTAAAATACCATCCCCACCGCAAGACCACCATTGCCACTTGATGCAGGTAGAGACAAGGCAGAAGGCAGCAATTCAAACAAGCGTGAGTCTGGAGAAAGCGGTGGAAGCGAGGCCGGGCGCCTCACCATCAGCCAGGCCGGCGCCTCATCATCAGCCAGGCAGAACATCAGAAAAGGGCCTGCGGCGGAAATCATCAATGGTCATAACTTTTATGATTTTATTAGTATTTTCGGAATTTATTTTAATAGAATAATCATAGAAGATTTTAGAATAGATTTAGGAGAGATTTTGTTATTTTTGAGTCCTATTATGTTACTATATAGCTTAGGGATAATTTTAGTAGGGTTTGAATTATTTTTCAAGTCGTAAGAGTCATAAAATAGGGTCAAATGTTAAATCCGAAAATGAGACTTGTTGATTATTGAATAAAGAAAATAAAGGAAAAGTGAGGCTTTCTTCATCTAGGATTTGTAACCCATTGTTTCTGGTTCTTTTCGTTCGGTATCAATCTCAACGTTTCATTCGACATCATTGGTATCAGATTCCTGGACGAGGGTATCGATATTGATGGCCGAACGAGGGCATAGTGTTCGTGGCGGAAAAGATGTTCGTGGAAGGAACCGTGGAGAGAATTCCAGTCAAGACGTTCATCATCGCAAACATGGCATACGTGATATTGAGGTAGACGAAGTGCGAGAGCAGATTCAACAACTCCAGAACTTTCAGGCGCGTGTGGAGCATCCACCGATGGGTTCAGATTCGTATTAATCATTCGAGGACATGGAGCTTCATGAAGGGGTCACTCCCTTCAACCAGGGTCAGGAAATTGGGTCCAGAAATGCGGCAAATCCTTCAAGGGATATCGAGGCAGAAATCGAGAGTCCGGGGATTGAAGGTATGGCATATACAGATGTATTTCACGTTCCATTATCTATCGTTCTTGTTGAAAGGATTTTTGATGATCCATCATCACCCTTTGTTTTATTAGACAATTTTGATCGGTTTGTTTATTGGTCAAAACCTACGATTTTTGACATGTGTGGCTGATATTTGTCAATTGGAAAGGTCATACTCGGTTGATCGAAAAGCACCTTGTTCAAAATTTCGGTCAGATGAATTGTCGAGGAATTTTGGGTTCGTTAAGTGTTTTTATCTGTATGAAGATCCTTTCGATTGGTTGTTCTCCGGTCAGATTTGTCATCAGACTAGACTGTCAAGAAATTGTTATTTGAAGATTGTGTTACATATTTTTGGACGGATTGGATGGATTTAGTGAAAAGCAATCGTAAGTATACAGTGCGTATAAGGGTAAATTTCTTGCTGCGGATGTTGACTCGTGTCGAGTCTTTTCAAAGGAGGGAAGAATGATGCAGGTAGAGACAAGGCAGAAGGCAGCAACAGAAACCGAAGCAGCAGTATGGAGAAATCAGTTGGAAGCGAGGCTGGCCCCTCACCATCAGCAAGGCGGGCGCCTCATCATCAGCCAGGCAGAACATCAGAAAAGGGCCTGCGACGGAAATCCTCAATGGTCATAACTTTTATTATTTTATTAGTTTTTTCGCAATTTATTTCAATAGAATGATTATAGGGGATTTTAGAATATATTTAGGAGATATTTTGTTATTTTTGAGTCCTATTATGTTACTATATAGCCTAAGGGTAATTTTAGTAGGTTTTGACTTGTTTTCCAAGTCGTAGGAGTCATATAAAATAGGTTCATATGTTAAATCTAAAAATGAGATTTGTTGATTATTGAATAAAGAAAATAAAGAAAAAGCTGAGGCTTTCTTTATCTAGGGTTTGTAACGGATTGTTTCTGGTTCTTTCCGCTCGATATAATCTCAAGGCTTCATTTGACATCACCACCCAAGACCACCATCGCCACCATCGCAAGCAACACCACGATCAACACATCCAAGCCCAATTTGTGTCCCAATAACACCAAAAGTACAAAATGAAATTGTGCTTGTTTATCTCACTGCGTCTTCCCCTTCCATTAAGCCATATTTTTTGCATTTTTCGGCAAATACTAAACTTCCAAAACAATACTCATCAATAAAAATCAAACTTAACACAAAAATTGAGCAGACTAGCAATAAGATGAAATAAAGAAGAAGGAAGAATTGCAAGAAAACTCAATTTCAAAAGCATAGATAGCTGGAACTTTTTAGATAAACTGCGATTTAAAAGAATTTCAAAGAAAACTCAATTAAATGATTCCTTAGTTTTTACACCAAATTGCAATAAATAGGCAAACTTAGAAATCAGAGATTGACACGTTTTAAAACTCAGGTGAGGTATTGTAACTGTGTGTAAAACTAAGGTTACCAATTTGCAATTTGCCCTAATATTATTCAAGTTTCTAGTTTACACTTTGTGCGTTAAAGCCTAAAGCCATTGTTGGCTTGTTTCAAGGATTCTATTCGGTAGAATTCTTTACCTAAGGCTTTCTGTTCGGCAGAATTCCTTCTGTTGATTGTTCTGCTACGTTAATATATCTTCGTGTTGTGAGTATATGAAAGTTTTGTGTAGCTAGGAAACTTTAATCACCCAACATACAACGGATGTGAGTACAGATGTGTCTCACAACTGTCCACACATCCACAGATAATGCAGCGGAATAAAACAAATTAAAAACATTAACGCAAGAGTTATATACGCTTACTAATCTGTGAGATCAGCAAACTAGGCTTACGCCCAAAAACTTTTCACTATAAAATTTTTGATGCTTACAAAAACAAATAAGTGAAAAACTAAAATACTAAAATACTAAACGAGTTCTAATCACCTTCTACGACAAGAACAATTTCCTTTTCCCAAGTAGGTCCTATTCTAGTCAGAAGTAAAACAAAGAACTCTATGAAAAACAAGATGTGAGTTACGGATGTGTCTCACAACCTTCACTCACAACCTAAAATAACTATGTTGAAAACTGTGAAGAATTATGTATTTTTCTCTCAGAATTTTCGTTGGCTTCTCTTGTGCTGAATGCCTTGTATTTATATTGCACCATGGAAAAGATCTTCAAGTAATCAACATCTTCCTTTGTGAGATCTCTTTTCCTATAAGAAAACATAAACACACTCACAAAGAAATAGAATATTAGTAGGTTAGTCCTAATATAAAACTATGTACATAAATAAAAGATATTTACTTTATATACAAACTCCTAGTCAAAGTAGGACAATAATAAATCTTCCATGAAAGTCCCAAAATCTTCTTACCATTATAGAAGTCTTTTGAAATAAGGAAACAAGAATATGTTCCCTAAAAAGCTCACGCTTTCAGTATATATTCGTGTTGTGATGCTTATTGTGATGCTTGGTTGGGAACTTATTGTTGACCCAAATGCTTTTATGAGTCACGTCTCTAAAGGATTTTTTGAATTCCCGTGGGGAGCAGTGTCCAAGTTATAATTGGAGAAGCATTTGTGAGTCACAAGCTAATGTTAGTAAAGCCATTTAATAAAGATTTGGTTTAAGGTTAGACATCAATATTCATTTCCATGACTTCTTTTCTAG
Source organism: Adenophora triphylla var. japonica (assembly GCA_022495995.1). NCBI lineage: Eukaryota > Viridiplantae > Streptophyta > Magnoliopsida > Asterales > Campanulaceae > Adenophora > Adenophora triphylla. Next base: position 129,151 of record JAFEMH010005983.1, read on the forward strand.
ATAAGGAGAGACTATGAAAGTTTATAAAACATTGTCTTGGGTTGAATATAAAGAATTGAAGACAATGATTTTCGAGGTGACTTATATATCCTTTGGTGGAAGATGATTGTTTTTCATGAATTGCTTGTGTTGTTAGCAATTCTCATGAATGGGATGAGACACCGACATTTGCGGAGTTTCATTTCTTGATTTTATATGAATGCAATTAATTTTTATTTCTCTTAAAAAAGAGAAAAAGAAAAAAACTCAATATAAACCTTGATACCTTGATTTAGATGACCCGCTTTACAAATTACAGATAATTTCTATTTTGAGTGATTATTTCGTATAACTGGTTTTGGAATTGAAAATGAGTAAAATTTTCGAGAGGAGAGCAGTAAACAATCATCATGTATGGGTGTTGATTTTGCAAGATTGCCATTGTTATTGTTGGATGGCGGATTGCAGAACGCCATTGCAAAGCACCCTAGAAATTTTGGAGTTAAGAAAATTAACAACTGTTAAAGAAATTTAACAAAATGAAACACTGTTAAAAATATAATGGATGAAAATAATATATTTCCTTCGAATTTCATATATATTCTGTTGAAAGAGTTTGTTGTTTCAATTTTTCTTTAAAGTTATTGATTAACTCTAAAATTCACTCATTTTAGAAAAAATGTCAAACGTACAATTTAATGTTGTTTTCTGGTAGTAGTCACTATCCTAAAAGAATTATGTATTTATTGAGGAAAGCACACCACGATGATTTTTGGGCCGAGGAGCCTAGGGCCCTTGAGCGAGATATCAAACCGATAAATACCCAAGCGATATGCAAATTTCACAAAAATTCATGCTCACACATTATCACTCTTCGTCGCTCTTATACCCAAATATATAAGACTAAAATTACTCTTATATATAGGTATAAGAGTATTATTTTTTCACAATTTTTTATCTTTTTTTAAAAAAAATAAAAAAGACTCATATTTTATTAAACAATATATTCCTATACCTAAATGTATAAGACTAGAATTACTTTTATACCTATGTGCAAGAGTAATTTTTTCACAATTTTTTCTATTTTCTTAAAAATTAATAAATCCACTCTTATACCTAAAAGATATAAAACTAGAAATACTCGTATATCTATTTATAAGAGTAATTTGTCAAATTGTGAAAAAAATACTCATTGTTAGGACCTAACTTTGATCAATGTCTTAGTTAGTTGGTTTTGATAAAGGAATATATATATAGAACAGGGTTTATATCAAAAGATGTAATCTGTCATAATTCTTCACTTTGATAGCTATGAGTCTGACAGTTATGATTCTCCCTTATACAATGTTTACAATCAATCAAAAACATGAATCATAGTCACTCTCTAAGTCATCAAGATCATCAAGTGCATCTCAGTCCTTATTAGAGATCCTCTCTGATAGCTAAGCCTTGCCATGATCGACGGCTATGACTTCGGTCCTCGGACGACCATCTCCCTGCCTCACACCATGTTACCACAAACTCAACCAAGTTAGATCCTGCATCTTCACGGCTATCAAGTCCATCAATGAAGACCAATGAAGACCCTTTGAAGACCTTCTAGAAGTTCTCGGTTCAAGCTCACAGCTCAAGCCGGCTCATGAAGACACTGCATGTGGACAAGTGGGACAAAGACCGATCAAAGCTCATTAATGTAGGCTGCAGGTCATATTCCAACGGCTACATTGAAGGGTATAAATAGAGGAGTTCTTCCCTTAACAAAATGACTGAAAAATACTCATTTTCACAGTCAAAAACCCTTTCCACACACCCACACACACCTCCCGTAATTCACACACACACTTCGCAATCCTTTCCCTTCAAACTCTGTTCCAAACCAAACCCTCACCCCAAAACCTTTGCTTCCACAACAAAAACACCCCTCAGTGTGTTAAATCACAAAATCCAAAATCCTAAGACTGTACTTTAGGTGTAGAATTAGTTTGTAATCACTCAAGACTGTACTTTGAGTGTATTAGTTGTTTTGTAAAATCTTGAGGCTGTACTTCAAGTTGTAAAAACACTTAAGACTCGTACTTTAAGTGTATCCCTAGTTGACTGTACTAATTAGGAAGAGGAAGTTCAAGGAACTTGCCTGAATCAATCATTTGTAATTTTTGTTGATTAAAGATTATAATAAAATTGATCTCACTTGTCAAGTTTGACGGTGGGGGTGGATGTAGGAGGAGTGAACTACGAACCACTTTAAATTCTCTGTGTTATTACATTTTTGCAATCACATTCACACACTTGCATTATTTCTTTGTGTTTCTTGTCCTATCATTATTTCAAATCTCTCTTATTCCATTGCACAATTCAACTATCATCGACGGCTAAGCCAATACCATAGATGTACGATCATCCGCATATTAACAAAGGGCCTTTCAATTGGTATCGAGCTAGTCTTCACACTCAAAAGTCTAACAACTTGTGAAGGATTCTCTTCAAACCCACCATGCCTCAACCAAGAAGAAATAATGAGAAAGACATCCCACACATTGATGGCTTGTGGATCTTTTGAGATCTATGCATCAAAGATAAAAACCTATCTTGATGCAAACGGCATTTAGGCTTGGTATGTTCTAGAAAATGAAGTGTCATACCCAACTCAAATCTGCTTGATGGAGGACCAAGTAAGATCAAATCCCCGAAACTTGGTGCAGTGAAAAGCAATTGGTAAGTGCAAACTTGAAAGTCAAGAACATTCTTCAAAAGAGTGTAAATGACTCTCTAGCCCAAGAAATTGCTAAGGAACCAAATGCCGGAAACGGCATGGGCTCTTATTCAAACCAAGTTCACTAAACACTCCGGTGTTAGGACACAAAAACTTGTACAACTTGCTTAGGCAATTAGACAATTTCAAGTTCTACCCTGGAGAAAAGGTGAGTCTTTGCTCGGCCAAGGTTTGAGAACCTTGTTAGATCAATTGCGATCATGGAAAAACCTTTGAACAACAAGATCTACGCCTCAAGATTTACTCAAATCTCCCTCAAGAATATGAGAAGGTAGCATTACCTATTAGAGAAGGATCTGAATGGAGCACCATGACAGGTTGAGCAATATTTTGGAAAGCTTGAAGCTTATGAACTGGAAGGTATGATAAAAATTCCATCGAGTCCCCTCCATTTCACAAACCTTAGCTTTAAGCGCACAAGAAACTGTCACAAGCCAATCACTCACCATGACATTGAGACCATTGTCAACAATGCCCTTCAAAAGATAAACATCGGCTCCAAATCGTCGACAAACGGATCTCCCAAGAAGACATTCCAAGCCTCATTTCCATGGTGTCGAAATGCCATGAAATTTCAAAAGAAATCTTTTGACAAAAAATTCAATCCCTCCACATCTAATGCTCAACAAGACGGCTACAAGAAGACAATTGATTGCTTCAATTGTGGAAAGCAAGGACATTACTCTTCGATTGCCACTGAACCAAGGAAACCTAGGGACAATCGGACGGCTAAGAAAGATGACCTACTCAAAGGAGATCATTCACGAGTTCTAAGTGCAACTGCTTCAATTGCTCTAAAAATAAACATGACAAAAACAAAGAGCAAGTCATGATTGCTGACTCATCAAAATTCAGTGATGAAGAGTATATGTCAAGTGATGACTCTGAAATTGAAGGAGAAGAAGCCATGATATGCCTTATGGCTGAAGATGATGAAGAATCTGAAAATGAGGAAGAAATGGAAGCACTTGCTGCTGCTGATGAACTAAAAGAGGTACATGATTTTAACTCTTTAAATATTGATGGTTTTAAACAATTAGTTTGCACTCTTTTAATTCAAACAAAAAAACAAAAAACTAGCTTTGCTTCACTGGTCAATGAAAATCTTTCCCAATCCTCAACCATTGACACCCTCACAAAAACCATTTCTGAGCTTGAGAAAGCATGCCAAGGGCTAAGAGATCAATGCATCATGCTTGAAAAACAAAACAAGGATCTGACAGCTGAGACATCAAGTAATCATGAAAACTGTCAAAAACTCATTAATCTTGAAAAAGAAAATGATGCTCTTAAAAAGAGGATAGATTCATGGAACATGTCAAGCAAAGCATTATCACTTTTCACCTATACCCAAAGGCGTCCCAATGACAAAACAGGGATTGGTGCTGATAATCCATCAGCAAAAGTATACTCTCCTCCCACTGGTGAAAGGGCCATTGAAAAAATGGTTCTAGAAAACCTGAGCTCTGGCAGCTATCAAACTCAAACCTACCCTGTTCAAACCAAAGAAAAATCAAAAGAAATCTTGGGTGGTCCTAGTCAATCAAAGGAAGGACCAAGTAGAATTCAAGGAAGCAAGTATATTTGGGTTCAAAAAGGAGCCAATATACAGGAAGAAGCCAAGCTGCAAGAATGTGCTAGTCAGTCAAGTCCTGTCGGGCGACGGGTTGACAGACGGCCAAGGCATGACAGGACAAGGCCTGACAGACAACCAAAATCTTCCAAACAACAAAGAACCCCAAGGCAACAAAAATTCTACAACAAACATAGATACACCAAACAACAAAAACCTCAATGGCAATACTCAAATGGTAGAAGCCATGCAAATCAAAATGACTCTCCCAGATCATCCTCTTCAAATAACTTTCAGTTTCAACCCCACTACAACAATCCAAACCACTTCTTCAATCCATCCCAATCCACTGTCCTCACACCTTACATGATGCAAATCATGTCATATTATCATACCCTAAACCAGTTCTTCAACAAGGGACCAATGAACAAAGCTAGGGTTCCAAAGAAAAACTAATCCTTTGGACCCAATAGAATAAAAAAGGGGTACCATAAAATTTACTTTCTGTTTTGCAGGTACCTAGGAAAGGACTTTGGTATTTAGATAGTGGTTGTAGTAGACATATGACCTTCAATAAAGACTGGTTGCAACAATATTCCCCTAAAAATGGTCCAAATGTAACCTTTGGTGACAATTCCCAAGCTAAGGTCAAAGGATCAGGAAATCTTGTTACAAAAGATATCATTTTTACAAATGTATCCTATGTAGAGGGTCTCAAACACAATTTGATCGGCATTAGTCAAATGCGTGACAAGGGATATCATGTTGTTTGCACTAAAGACAAATGCACTTTGTTAAAGATAAAAACAATAAAGTCATCCTAACTGGATCAAGAAAAGGAAATCTCTATTGCTTAAACTTAGAGATTGTGGAAACTTCAAATGCTCACCGCCTTCGTCTTTCAATCAATCGATATGTCATGGCTATGGCACAAGAGATTGGCTCACCTCAATCACAAAACCATTTCCAAGCTTGCAAATTCCAATCTTGTCGAGGACTACCAAAGATCCCATTCAAAAAGGATAAACTTTGCAAAGCATGCCAATGTGGGAAGCAAAAGAAATCTTCATTCAAACCCAAGACCAAGTTGGACACCTCAAGACCTATTGAAGCTGCTTCATATGGATCTTTTTGGACCCATAAGAACTAGATCTTTAGGAGGAAAAAGATACTCCCTAGTTGTTGTTGATGATTTCACAAGATTCACTTGGATCATTCTTCTTGAATCCAAAAGTGACACCCTTAGGCGTCGATAAAGCTATTCAATAAAATTCAAAATCAAAAAGGGACATCCATCATCAAGATCGAGATCGACCATGGGAAGGAATTTGAGAACACTGGAGTAGAAGAATATTGTGATTCAAAAGGCATTGATCACAATTTTTCAGCCCCAAGAACTCCACAGCAAAATGGTGTTGCAGAAAGGAAGAACAGAACAATCGTGAGGCGGCAAGAACAATCTTTGTCAGAACATAATCTCCCAAAATATTTTTGGGGTGAAGGCATTACTCTTCTTTGTGTATGTTCAAAACAAAACCACGATCAACAAATTTCACAAGAAGACTCCATATGAATTATGGAACAACAAAGTCCCTACCATTTCCTACTTTCACAGCTTTGGAAGTAGATGCTTCATTCACAACAATGGCAAGAACAATTTGGACAAATTTGACTCCAAAAGTGATGAAGGAATTTTTCTTGGATACTCTAACACAAGCAAAGCTTATAGAGTGTACAACAAAAGAAGACTTGTTGTGGAAGAATCTATTCATGTTGACTTTGATGAAAACAATGATCAAAGTATAACTGAATTATGTGATTTTGATGAAGGTTTGGGAAACCTAGATAATCTCCCTGAATCATCCCCCATTCTTGATTCAACTATTCTCAGTCATGAACAAGATTCATCAAACCTTCCATACATGGTTCCAAGAAATTCATCGCTGACCATCCTATGCCAGACAGCCATGAACCATCCCACTCTCATCAACAACCAATCCAGCCAACAAAGTCAACAGCAATCTCTCCCACTTTCAATCCAATGGATGAGGAAGAAAATATTCAAATAAATAGTCATCCCTTGACTGACCTTCCTCAAAATCCTCCCTTAGCTGACAGCCAACCCTTCGACGGCTAACCCTTAGGCCGACAAACATCCCAATTCCTCATCTAATCCATCTTCTAACCTCCTTCCATCTTCATCCAATAATCCTCCTTCTCCTCCCAAAACCAATGATGAAACCACCATTACCCATATCATTCCACCCAATAAAGATCTTTACATCAGCCTTCAAATTGATAAAACCCCAGTTCCAGACAACATCCCTTTTATCATGAGTGCATTCATATCCCAAGTGGAACCAAAGAAGATAAATGAAGCACTCCAAGATGCTGACTGGATTGAAGCCATGGAAGAAGAAATAGAGCAGTTTGAAAGAAACAAAGCATGACAACTTGTTCCTAAACCAAGAAATCAAACTGTTATTGGAACAAGATGGGTTTTTAGAAACAAGATGAATGAAGAAGGTGTTGTAATTAGAAACAAAGCCATCGGTTGCCCAAGGATACGGACAAGAGGAAGGCATTGACTATGATGAGACCTTTGCACCTGTTGCAAGACTTGAAGCTATAAGGCTATTTCTTGCCTATGCTTCATTCAAGAAGATGAAAGTATTTCAGATGGATGTCAAGAGTGCATTTCTAAATGGAGTTTTAAATGAAAAAGTGTTTGTATCTCAACCCCCTGGTTTTGAGCATCCAAAATTCCCTGATCATGTATTCAAACCGAACAAAGCATTGTATGGGCTTAAACAAGCACCAAGAGCTTGGTATGATACCCTATCTAGATATCTTCTTGGAAAAGGATTCACCAAAGGACATATTGATAACACCTTGTTTATCAAAATATGGAGATGATCGTTGCTCATCCAAGTCTATGTTGATGACATAATCTTTGGCTCATCAAATGAGAACTTGTGCACTGAATTTGGAGATATCATGAAGGATCAGTTTGAAATGAGCATGATTGGTGAGCTCACCTTCTTCTTAGGCCTTCAAGTCAAGCAAATGAAGGAAGGAATCTTCATCAACCAAGCCAAATACTCAAGGGATATGATCAAAAAGTTTGACATGCAAACTGCATCCCCGCTAAAACTCCCTTTGTCAACCACAACCAAACTTCATGCCGATCAAGATGGTCATAGTGTAAATCCAACACTTTACGTAAGCTACATAGGATCTCTCCTATATCCGATGTGCCTTCAAGACCGGACATTATGTTTAGTGTATGTCTATGTGCTAGGTTTCAAGCTAATCCCAAAGAATCTCATCTCACTGTCAAGAGAATTTTGAGATATATCAAAGGAACCCCGATTTTGGCTTGTGGTATCCCACGAATCCCCATTCTTCCTAGTTGGATTCACCGACTCGACTATGCAGGTGCAATCTAGACAGAAAATCCACTAGTGGTGGATGCCAGCTTGTTGGATCAAGGATTATCTCATGGTCAAGCAAAAAGCAAACCTCGCTTGCAACCTCAACCGCCGAGGCCGAGTACATTGCCGCAGCTTGTGTTGTTCACAAATTCTCTACCTTAAAAGTCAACTTCAAGACTTTGGAATTGAATTATCCAACATTCCCATCTTACTCGTGACAACTCAAGTACCATTGCTATGACAGAAAATCCTGTACAACATTCAAAACCAAGCACATTGAAGTCGTGCATCATTTCATCGAGATCATGTTGAAAAAGGGAATATCAACCTTGCAAAAGTTTGCACCGAGAACAATGTCTCCGATATTCTCACAAAAGCCATGGATGAAAAAAGATTTGAACTATTAAGAGCCATGCTTGGGATGATTAATATGCCAAAATAAAAGGGGTGTTCTTTCTTAAACAAAAGAGGATTACAAACAGAGTAATGCTATCACAATGTCAGCTCGATAGCTATTACCTCATACACATTCCTAACGTGCCATCCACCGACAAACTATCAATCCAAAAGCCTTGAAAACCAAAAACAACAAAAACTTACAACAAAAACATACAAACAACCCATCAAATTCTTCTCACTCATCTTAACTCACCCAACAAAAACTTCTTCCAAACCAAACAATCCTCAGATCCACTCTCTTCTCTTCAAACCTTCTCCTCTCGCTGTCGACATTCTTTGGAAATGTCACAGTCTCCCTGCACCCTCCTCCAAAGCACTCATTCCTTCATTTCTAGCCTCCCCGAGTTGATTGCAAGGTTTGTTGGTACCTCTGCAACCACACTTTGGGTGCCTCTCCAAGAAAGGATCAATGGAAGTGACCGAATATTGGAGAGAAGGACTTGCTCTTCTAGGCCACCACTCTTCAACTGGATCATATGGTGAAGCAATCCCTCCATTGGAGTAACAAAGCTAAATTCTCCCGAAAAGAACCATTCCCTGTGATTGCAAATGGTTGACCAACACTTGACTCCACTCTCTCCACGGTAGGTACTCTTGCAGGCTGAAGCAACCTATAACCCGGTTGAACAGTATGAGATGGTTGAAGAAGGAGATATATGCACTCCCGCAAAGTTATCTCCTCTACCTTCCAACAAACCAACTCCTGGAGAGAGAGAATCCCCGCTCACGGGTGTATAAAGCTTATCTTGCTCAACCTTTTCTTCCCGATGCCTAAGCCTCTCTCCTTAGTCCGTTCGAGCTCCGTCCCGCTTTACCCAACTCCCCAATGTGTATACCCTTTCTACCTTAATCCTTCCCTTACTTGACTCTCCTTGATCAACCTTGATTGTCTTCCCAATAAGCCTTATTCCTTCTCCCTCTTATCGTCAATCTTTTCCACCGACACCTACCTCCTTCATCTCTATGTCTTCATCAACCCTCACTCTCTTTTTCTTACCCTTATCATTCACTCTCTCCGAACTTTCAAACAATATTGAAAGTCTCTCTATCTATCTCCATCTCATCACTCATCAAATCATCCTCAAGATTTTTCCCAAAGACCAATTGTTTTGTCGTTTGAGCCATAACCTTTGATTAAACTTTTGAGGAAAATCTTCCCATTTTTGTTTGTAAATCAATACGAATAATTTTCCTCTGAAATTTTCATTGTTTTATAGGCAAATTTTCACCTAGCTATCTCTGCATAAACCATCATCATTCAAACTAGCTTAATCCGTCGGAGATTTCATTCAACAACTAGGTTAAAGCAACCTTTAAGTGATTTGATCGTGTTAATTGCTCACAATTGTCACTTCACTTCGCCGCCTCTTCCACTGCAAATCTCCTTGAAAAGAGAATGTTCTTCTTGTGTTTTGTGGGAATTAATGTCTCAACATGGGGAAGGGTAAAAACCACCGTGTTCATATGAACAGCTACTTAACTTTGAAACCCCCAATGCTCATTAAAACCTAATGCCGTTCCACTCATCATTTATCTCTCTCTCTCTCTCTTTCGCAATCACCAAAATTCCTATTTCCTTAACCCTCGCTTAAATTTCTTCTCTTTCCCTCTCCAATCTACCATCGTATTTCTCCAACCCTAATTCTTTTCAAGCATCAATGGCGTACTCCAAAAGCAATGTACCCGCATGCTCATGGTTACTTCATCAAACCTAACTTCTATGACTCAAGTTGGAATCCTCATCAAAGAACTTCTTGAGGTAAATGAATTACTTGGATTTTATGGGAGCTAAACCCCCAATTTATGAAGAACTCGTGCGTAGAAATTTATTTGGTAGGAAGAAGAAACAATGAAGATAATTCAATAAACGCCACCATAGAAAATGTAGAGATAACTATCACTCAAGAAATGGTTAGTGATGTCTATGGAATCCCAAATAAAGAAGATGCCATGAAAAATATATGGGATAGAGGGTCGGAAAGATTAAAAGACAAAGATATGAAAAATTTCTTGGTGTTAAAATCATCGACTTCAAAATTTCAAGACAAAGCTATGGTGAAAACAAAGATGATATCTTCAAGTCAACACCGACGGATGTGGTCAACAAAGCCATTGATGGCAAGCAATCCTCTTTTGACCAAATGGGATCAAATGAGTGGAAGCAGATGCTCACCTTTAATGACCAAGGATACAAATTGGTGCATTGTCCTTCTCCACAATTTCCAACTTGCAGCCTCATCCTCTACTCTCAAATTCAAGAAGCAAGGTGGAAGGATGAACAACTTGATTCATGAGTGGAATTCTTGAAGTTCTAATTCCAAAGCTCAAACCTGCTCTATCCAAGAAATGGTCGAAGACAAAGAAGCCGTCGAAACAAGATGTTTCAATGAAAGAACCTTTTCATTGAAACAAAAGAAAGGAATTGTTATGAAGGCTGGAGATATGATCCTTGAAAGTTTCAAAGAAGCCCAAGAAAAGATGCTTGAAGAAACAAGGATAAAGCTTGATCATTGGAAAGAGTTGATAGCTTTGGCTACAAGTAGGAGAATAAAAAGAGGAGTAAAGACCAATGTCAAGAAAACTGAGTACTAAAAAGGACTGTGGTATCTCCTAGCAAAAAGAGCAAAAGCAAGGATGATCGATAGCCGACGGTGAAGGAACCATCTCTCGACGGCCATGCTAAGAATGTTGAAGAAAGAGGTGTCTTCGTTGATAGCCATGAGGTTGACACTTTATGGATCAAAATGATGCTTTGGTGATGCTAACATAGATCCTCAAGAGCTTCGGGCGGCTCTTGCCCTATCCAAAACCCTTCACAAAGGAAAGCAACACTCGAAGCCTATCCCCTCCAGATGACTACCGCATCCAAGGTACAATCCTCCTTAACCATTCCTTCTAAATCATTACCAAAGAAAAGAAAACTTGAAAAGAAAGCCCCCAAATCCAAGAAAACCAAAATATCTACCCCTTCCATTTCCCCAAAATCCACTTACATCGGTCAAGAGTGGATAAGTCATCCACACCCGCCGGTCGAGGTCATCGGTCGGCCATTGAAGCTATCCTCAATCTCAAAGAACCATTAGATAAGCAACCTTTAAGGGGGAACATTGATGAGAATATCCCCTCTACCCAACCTCAACGGTTAGCTAAAATCCACGAGAGCAATTGAGGCTATTGAGTTGGATGGAAACCCCGACACCGAAAAGGTCGTTCTTTTGTATCTTAAGGATATTCTAAGTGAGGAAGAATCGGTAGTGGCCCTAGATGAACT